>JAKWJA010001504.1:0-91247 GCA_027704765.1 Solanum habrochaites | reverse complement strand
AGACCGACACGGCGCTTTTTTGGTATAACCAACCATTACCCTCAATTGTACGGTCGTACACTTAACCAGCGTTCTCCAGATATAACGCCTCTACCATGACTCTTAAAACACACATCAAGACCTCTAGGCTAGCTGTGGGGTCTATAGTACGCTGTTGTTGCGTAACATTCCTCCTAATATGTGTCCCAATCTATCTCCCCACATCCATAACACTTCCTGAGTCAAGCATAGGTCCTCAGACTGAAGTGTTGACACGGTGGTTGGGAGCTGGGGGGACCCACCACCTACAGTCTTGTAGTGTAAGACTGTAATGAGTCGGATACTCGACAGATAACCCTCCTGAAACCCTGTCGCTCTACGAGTTAAAGAAAAAACCATTAAACTCAACCTCCCTTTCGAAACCTTTTTTCTGTCCGTGCCCATGGGGAAGTCATCTTGGGTCTTCCATCCTTCCACCTCTATCCACGAAGTCTACCACTTACTTGAAAGGATTTTGCCGTAGCCCGCCTACCTTTAAGGCTGAAATTCGCATTCGGACCTCCCCCCTTCACAAAATGGCCGAACCCGCTCTTTGACTGAAACATAGTTGGGTGGCATACTTTATAAATCGCGAACTTAGCTCATATGCCTTAACTTGACATCCCTACCTTGCTCTAGGCTCAAGAGCTCAATCTCTTTTCCTATCCCTCAAAGTCTGGGGAATATACTTCTCCATAACAGCTATGAATGACGCCCAAGTCTAGGTGGTTGCCTCTGTTGGTTGACCACTCACATCTGACTGCCACCAACATTTTTTGGCAAGTTCCCATTGAACTGATAAGTCCAAACTCAACACCAACCGTTTCTTACTATCCCATCTTGGTGTATAGCTCATGACAATTCAACCAGAAAATAAGGCATCCTTAGATTCAGCAAACACTTGAAGAACGGAGGTTTCCAATTCATTCAAGAACTTACTGAAAAGTTCATGCTGATCATTGTCATTATAGACCTGTGGTCCCAGACGAGGAAA
Source organism: Solanum habrochaites (assembly GCA_027704765.1). Classification (NCBI taxonomy): domain Eukaryota; kingdom Viridiplantae; phylum Streptophyta; class Magnoliopsida; order Solanales; family Solanaceae; genus Solanum; species Solanum habrochaites. Next base: position 90,235 of record JAKWJA010001504.1, on the reverse strand, counting down.
CGTGCCTTTCCATGAGTCACCCTGCGGGGAGCCATAGTTAGCTTGCCTGTTGTACCCCGGCACGAGAGGTTTGGTGGGCAGAAAACACTTGAGCGTCTTGCCCTGATCAGATACCCCCTAATATAAGCAAGAACCTGATTGATCATCTCCTGGGTATGGTTGGGTGGCAATTCCTCATTCTGCACTTGTTCATTCTCCCATCCTCAAGAGGGGGGAACCAAAAAAGGCATAGCCCTATCTTACCACTGAAAAATCCTCAGTTTGTGGAGGAGTCACCGCCCTATTACCAGATGGGATAGGTTGCTTGTCCTTTCCTCTAGTGACATCCTCACCACGACCTCTACCACGGCTCCTCTTGTCCACTACTCTCCTCAAGCTACAGCCACAGTGGCTGGCTCAGACAACACCCTGTCCCTCCGGTGTCTGTGTTGATATAGTCGTTTGCTCTAGGTTCTAACCATCTGCACAATAGAGTGAAGATGGTCAGATAACCAATTTGTATCACTTTTCCGATACAATTGTGTGGATCCACTAATAGCACGAAAGAAAGAAAGAATGGATTTTCCTTAAGTTTCCTATAGCCTCTCAAAGAAAAGTAAAGGCGTCCCCCTACCGTTCCTTAAGACTCTACTAGACTCGTTCTTGTTGTTATGAGACCAAGCAACGAACCTAAATGCTCTGTACAAGTGTTGTCACGACCCAAAACTGGCCTCGACTGGCACCCACACTTATCCTATCTATGTGACGAACCAACCAATCCAATTCCCCACGTTTCAAACCATAAATACAAAATATAATGCGAAAGACTTAAACTCATTAATGCAAAATCTATTAAATAACTTATAAAACATCATACTATATTATTCCCAAACCTGGAAGTCATCACCACAAAGAACCTCTATCCTCAAATTACTAAGCTAAGAGTATCTAATAAGCTAAAATAAGTAAGAAATCTAGTCCTGCCGGGAAATCGCAAGCATCAAGACATGACGGGGAAGATCCTGTCCAAGCTAGACCAATAGCTCACCTGAAATCCTGGCTTGATTGAAGACTCGCTAGATTTCGTTTGAGTTTACGACTGTGGCAACTTTTTCTGCACTCCAACAAAATAAACAAAGAAAGAAACATACAAGTAGGGGTCAAGTAACAAAACACGTACTGAGTATGGTATCACGGCCAACTCAAAATAGAAAAACAGTATATTTTTTTTAATTTTTTTGTTCAAATACTATCATAAATCAACGTACAATCCTCAACAAATTAGAAACAACAAGTTCCTATAATCATTAATAAGCACCCCAGTTTCACCCATGAGGACTCCAGCCTCAATCCATACCCATTTGGGAATTGGGTTCATTTGATGAGTAGATTAACATCGTTCAAGATTCATTAGGTTTTATTTCTCTTGTTCGGTACGTGACACTCCTGATACCCCTAATTCTACGTGTCTGTTCGTGAACAGGTACCCGAATCCCCTAATTCTACGTGTCGGTTCGTGACACCCGATCCCCTATTCTACGTGTCGGTTCGTGACACCCGTCCTCTATTCTATGTGTCGGTTCGTGACACCCTATCCCCTAATTCTACGTTGTCGGTTCGTGACACCCGTTTCCCACTAATTCCATCAACGTTAGTATTCATCTTCTTTTTACCAAGCCATCATCACTCTCATTAACAAGGCAGATTTAGGGTTTGTTTTTCAAGATTTGGATTCACTAGCTTATCATGCTTATTTTACACAAGGAATATAATCACATTCATACAAGCATACAATTAAGCATATAGAAGGGTTTACACTAATACCCAATACATATCATCGCTCATTCAGGAGTTTACACGAATAGCATAAACCATAACCTACCTCCCACCGAATTTTCGTGATCAAGCAAGCAATCCTCCAAAATCTTTGCTTATCCTCTTCGTCCCTTTCTCTCGAATCGTTCTCCCTCTCTCTCTGTTCTTTCTATTGTTTCTATTCAAAACCCTTTTCCGTTTACTTACCCTAATAATAATATAATTAAGTATAAAAGATGGTAAATGTAGGACCCACTATTTTATTCCAAGGTTGTCTCCTTTCACCCCCAAGTAATTAAAATATTATATTAAACCACTAATTTTAATAATTATAGAGCAGTGAATAGTCCAAAACGCCCTCTTAAAATATTTAACAGCTATCCGACCCAGTCAGGGTCACGCAGCCTGTGACGAGCCCATCGTGCCTGCTACGGTCCCGTCCTGCTGCTTCCGTCACAAAGTTCAAAGACTAATCCAATTCATTAATAGTCTGTTCCGGCCCATCATGCCTGAATACGGTCCGTCTGCCACTCCCCTCCGTCGTGACGTTCAGAGTGTCGATCCTCAGTACCCAATTTCTAAATTCTAAGTGTTTTGGAACGAGACCCCTCGACGGTCCGTCGTGCCCATGACGGTCCCCGTCCGTGGGATCCGTTGACCTCAGCCCTGTTTTTCCAGAAATAAAATCCGCTGACTCAAAACGACTAAAACAAGTCTTACAAAGATAACAGTTTTTTTATTAAATTAGTTTTTTTAAAAAATTTGGGGAAAAATTTATGATTTGTTGCAGTTTTTTATTTTAGGAGAAGGGTTTTTTTGGACTAAATGGGGAAGGGTGGAGACAGATGGAGAGTTATTTGTGTATTTTTTATGAAGAATTAATTATTTGCTTCTATAGTTTATTATTATTGCTTCTATTTAAAATAAATAAATACAATAATTTTTTTTGTATATAATTCATAAATCAACAAGGGTTATAGAATATTAACAATAAAATATGATCTCATGACAATTTAAAAATGATATTAACAGTAATAAAACAAATAATACTTTAACTTAAAGTTAATAAAAAGGTCAATGAAATAAATATCATTCTAATATTACATATATATATAGATATCTTATATATATATATATATATATATATATATATATATATCTATATATATATATATATATACTTGTATATAGTATTTTTTAATCGATTCTCCTTTCAAAATAAATTTTTAACGTACTTCTTATGTAGTTATATTAGTTTGTCCAACAACAATATAATAAAACTTGGTGAAATATCATGAGTGGAATTAAGAAGATAAAGTAGTACCTATGCGTAACCACTTTCTCGTGAAGGTAGAAAGATCACTGACGTCATTAATGATTCACATTAATAAAAATAGTTTTATCTCAAATTAGTGTCATTTCATGAAATAAATCTAGAAATTAATTAAAAATGTTTTCAATTTGCCCCTAAGCAATTAATTCTTTTTCAAAAATTAAACCACTTTATGAAGGTTTTAGATAAAAAAAATATTCATGGGCTAAAGAGTAAAAATCATCCTTTTTTTGTTGCTGATTATTTAGCATCCATATCAAGGAAAAATATCAATTACTATGAAACATAAAAAATAATTTTACTTCACTATATTCACCCTCTTTTAAATTGAATTACTAGTTGTTAGTGTTGAAATTAAATATAAAATTGAGTGACTTCAAAATTATTTTTCCACTCTAAATATGAATTGCTATTTTTAGTTTGACAATTAAAATATAAAAATGACATGAATTCACAATATTTTTTTCTACCTCTTTAGAGAGGGGCAATCAAGTACCTCACAATCCCACATATGTAGAAAGTCTGTCATATATATATATATGAAAAATGGTAATATGCACCAGAAATCAAGTTAACATGAATAACATTGTTTATCTATTCTATATTCAAGAACAAATCAATTAAATGTGTAGTATTATATCATAACCTTTGATTATTCCATCTAATATCAAAGAACAATTCATATTGCTGTTTAATAATTATATTACCTTATTTAAAAATTTGTAAAGATTATACAAGTTTCTTTTTGTGTAGAAAAAAGGTACAATTACAATACAAAAATCAAATAATTAGACAACTTCTTATTTTTTAAAAACTTCTGTTCTATTACAACTTAAAATTTGCTTAAAACTTTAAAAATTAAGATTTTGTAAAATTTGAATTACTGGAACTATTTTACATCTCTAATTAAAGCAATTGTTCGATAAAGAGACTAATAAGTCGTATAAAAATTAAATTTTCAACATAAAATGAAGCATCTTAATGAATTAACGTTTTCACCGTACTCGGATAAAATTTCACCCACCCCACACATTTGTACCTCCCAACGTTGTTGCAATCATTTTTTCATGACCAAATTTTTTAAAAACCTATTTAAGTTAAACTTATTACAACAAAACATTTTTGCTACTCGAAACATAAAATTTATCAAGTTATTTATACATAATTTGAAATTACTTACTAACTTCCAATGTATAAGAGATTACTATTTCTTTCCTTCACAACAAGTTTTTCATTCAACATCGTAAAAAAACTTATAATTTACTATAAATTGCGTTATAAGGCAAAAAAATCTATGATTATTAGTGTAGACAATAAAATTTCTTCCTTCGCGTCGAGAAAAACAATAATCAAGAAACGGAAAATTTATCAATAAAAGCAACATATACAATCAGATTTTAAATTATTTCAAATGCGAGTGTTACATCTCTATAATGCCTCTGAAATTATTATTCGCCTTTATTTCAAATTTAAAATAAATTTCCAGGGCTTAAAAAAAAAGCCTTGTTCTTGAATCTATGATGAACTTGTTGAACTTGCACTTTAATTTGAATTCAAGGGCTTCGAGCTTGTTCTTGGGATTCAAGGTGGTTTGATCCTGATCGTTCTTGAACTTGAATGCTTTAAAAATTGTTAACTAAAAAAACTTGGAGCTTGTAGAGAATTAAAATGGCGGTTTGTTACCCACAGAGTTCCTCTAGCTTCTGTTTAGATTGTTTTTCTGTCTCTCTTCTTTTCTGACATTATGAGGACCCGCTTATTTTATGTTTTAGAATAGAGGAGTTCGATTGGAATAGGATTCCATTCAAGCCATCATATTAAGTGACATGGGGCATTTGGGCTTTATGGAGGCGGGCTTGTCATCTATCTTTGAACACATATGTCTGATTCTAATTGGTTTTTCTTATTTGTTGACTTGGGCATGTCACAACAAACATCATCTGCAACCTCGTGGGCGCCAAGTTGGTCTCTAGATGAGAATGAGATTGGGTTTAAAAACCAATGGGGGTCATCCAATGTACCCAAGATCAAGTTAATTTATACTTTAGAGTTAATCCTATTTATTGACTTAAATATTTAAACTCCATTATAATCAATCCACAATATTTATTTTGGATTAATATATTAATGAATTCAATTAATCAATCCGAATCATTTTATAAATTTTATATTTTAATAAATTTTAAATGATTAAACAAATGGCATGCCCCCTGCTTCAAAGTCTTGGGGTCGAGATTATTTTTATCTTTTAGTAGAGAACTAGGATTGCAGCATTAACTGGTTGACTAACTAAATTCAGCTTAGTTAAAAAAAATGAATTATAACTTGAATTAACAAATTGTAATCCAACTCAATTTTCGTATTCATATATATGTTTTAATTGCCCAAGCCAAAAAAAAAGACATTGTAATTGAACTAGTAGAAGGATTCTATCCCCACCACATGACATCTATAAATAGATACATTGTCTCCATAATTTTAAAAATCTTCAATTACAGATGTGAGCCTACACGAAAGGGAATACTTCAAGGTAATTTTCCTTCTTCCTTTTTTTTTTTATTTAATTTTTTTCGGTTCGGTCGTACTTCTTTTACGCTTTGACATGTCTGTCGTAAAAAATTCATATCTCATTGTAGAAAAAATGAAAATCCAGTGAACCGTTTGATTTTCGGAAACTAGAACTTTTTTAGATCTCCCTTCCAACTACACGAACTTTCAAATTTAATACCTTCCAGAATCTGGTTTATAGATTGATTTTTTTTTGAAGTTAGGCTCTAGATTCCCTGTCATGCCTAAAATTCGTCACTTTTTTTTTTACAAGCCTGAACAATGTTCGTTGTAAGCAAACTTTCATTCATATCTCATTGTAGAAAAAAAAAAACTCGAAATCCATAAACCGTTTTTAAATTTTTTCAAAAACAGACTTTTTAGATATCCAACATACCCCAAAATTTTCAAATTTAATTCTTCAGAATCTGTTTTAGATGATTTTTTTGAGTTAGCTTGCTAGATATTCTTTCTGTGATGCTAAAATTCGTCCTTTTTAAAACAGCCCGACAAATGTTGTCGTAGAAAATTCATATCTCATGGTAGAAAAATTAAATCATGAACCATTTTATTTTTCATAAACTAGAAGACTTTTGACTCGAATTTTATCCAAAATTCAAAATTCAATACCTTCATCAGAATATTCCTAGAATGTTTTTTAAGTTATAGCTCTTAAATTCCTACCATGCTACAATTTCAGATTTGTGTGACTTACTAAAAATTTTCGTGTCTTGACTTGGAACAAAAAAAGCGAAATCCCACAATCCACTTGGTGATGTCCTATCAGACATAAAGTTTCTACAGACACAACAAAACAAAACAACAATCCAAGATCAAGATTTATACCTTTCTAGTCCCCCCCTCAAACATCTTGACAAGGTAAACAATCCTCTCCTTCACTTGGTATTTCCCTTTTCTTCTTTTTTTTTGTAGACACAAAGCAAAAGGAATTAAACCAACTTGACATGCTTTAAACTAGAATACCGTGCAAATGCTCCCCCCCGTCCCAGCCAATGAAAATAACCCTCAAACGGTTTTATTAAAACTAGGTGTCCCGAGTACTTAACCAACTTGAAAGTTTTATTATAGGATAAACCATGTAACGCTCCCCGCCTTGAAGATAACTCACAGGTGTTACAAGGTCCCGAATGGTAACCATGGAAGCTTTACCTTAACTTAAAATAACACTAACCGTGTAACCCCCCGCCTTACGTATAACCTCAAGTGTTTTAAACAAGGTCCCGAAATGCTTAAAACCATGAAGCCTTTCTAAAATAACCGTGTAAAACGCTCACGCTCTCCCTCCCCCCGCCTTGAAGATAACCTCAAAAGGTGTACAAGGTCCCCGAAACGCTTTGGACCAACTTGAAGCTTTTATAGGATACCAATGTAAACGCTCCAGCTCCCCACGCTTTGAAGATAACCTCAAGGTGTTACAAAGGGTCCTGAATGTTTTGAACCATAATAAAGCTTTTAACTTAGAATAATAATAATACCCGTTTAACGCTCTCCCCTCCCGCCTTGAACATAAACTCACTTTCAAGTGTTACAGACCAGGTCCCCGAATGCTTTAACCATGAAGCTTCACACTAAGATACCCGTGTAACACGCTCCTCCCGCCTTGAAGATAACCTCAAGGGTGTTTACAACACAGGTCCTGATGCTTTAACAAAACTTGAGACAGGATAAACCCGTGACAGAACCAAGTTTTAAGGTGAAAAGGGAAAAATATTTTCCCTCCCACCTTAATCCTGGAATTTAAACTAAAAAGAATCCCTTAAAGCAAAAGATAAAATCCGTCGAAACCTCCTAGCTAAGCTCCAAAGGGACAAGTTTGTTTCCACCTAATAGATAGAACTTTTAAAAAAAAAAGATTCGTTGAAGCATAAGCTTGACCCAACTTGAAGCTTAATATAGGATAAACGTGTAAAACGCTCCCCCCCTTGAAAATAATATCTCAAGTGTTACAAGTTTCCTATTTTTAAAACCAACTTGAAGCTTTATAGGAAAACGGTGTAACCTTTCCTCTCACTCTCATCTCCCCCGCCTTGAAGATAAACTCAAAGGGTTTACAGACAAAAGGTCCTGAATGCTTATATAACCACCCTTAGACAAATGATCAAATAAAAAACCCGTGAACCAAAAAACCCATTTAAGGTGCAAAGGCGACCATATTGTCCCACCTTAATACTGGAAATTTAAAAGAAATCCTTTTAAAAAAGTTAAATCCTGTCGGAACTCTAGCTTAAGCTCCAAAGGGCCAAGTTTGTCCACCTTAAGGGCATAGCAATTTAAAGATTCGATGAAGGATAAGCTCGAACAAAGCCCTAGATAAGGTGCAAAGGGACAAATATCATCCACCTTAATGCAATGAAAAATTAAAGATCCTTTTAATAAGGGGGAGAGAACACAATAGTGAAAATTCAACTTAAGGTGCACAGGACAAGTTTGTCCACCTTAAGGAATGAAAAGTTTAAAGATCCTTTTAAATAATACACCAATTGAACGAACAAGTCAACTTAGGTGCCAAAGGGAACAGTTTTGTCCACCTTAAAAAAAAACGTAGAAGAAATTCAATGATCTTATTGAGAAGATAATCCCAACAAAGCTAGCTTAAGGTGCAAAGGGACAAATCCCCTCGCTCCACCGTTAGGCTGGAAGTCAATTACAAAAAATTACTACGATTTTGAGAGACTTCTTCTACTTTACACTACTTTTGAAGTCTGTAAAAATTATGTCTTTGAACACCACACCTTCATACTTATAGTATTTGACTACTTCAACCTGTATACCTTAAGGAATTTGATACTTCAAAATAATAAACTTCGAAGATATAAGACTCCAATTTTCAAATACTTGAGCTATTGAAAGACTTCCACCCGTACTAATAAGAGATTCATTATTTTTGTAATGGGTTTGCCCCTTCCATAGACCCACCATCAATACTTCGTTGGCAAGTCTTTAAGTTTGATTGAAACAAAAATAAAATAAAATTAATCGCTTTGACTTTCACATGCATAGATCAAGTTGAACATTTTTTTTTTTTGGACACTCCAAACTCCATAATATCCCCGCGCTGACTTTCATGCAATAGTAAGTGGGAACATTTTTTTTTTTTGACACTCAATGCAACTCACTAAACTTTAGAATATGGTTTCTAAGCGCTAACGTACCTCATAAAGAGAATCAAGTCACCCAACGTATTCTTGGGATTTGAGTTATTCTTCCTTTTTTTTTTTTTGTTGTGGCCGTACACAGTTTATATATCCTTACTCTTGCGGCCAGGATTAACATGCAGTTTTAGGCTCGTACCTTAAGAGAGCATCATATCCTTCAAGATAGTTTTTTCTCTTTAGAAATTTGGCATTATATTAAAGGGACCGATGCTTAAGCAAATCAGCATCAACATGCTTGTAAGCAACCATTTGTAATATGCTTCTTTCTTGTACGACATATGATCCCTCCCACTTTGAGGTAACTTTGCCCCTAGAGACTTGTTGTTGGGAGAATAATGATGGGTCTTCTTGACTAACCAAACTACCAACCCCGCGAGAAAACTTGATCTCCTACTGAAAGCACTTCAAGCGAAACCTTCTTATTAAAATCCAACGAGATAACGAGCCTTGATAACCATTCAAGGTTTTGGTGGGCTTCTAAACCTTTTTTTCACATCCAAGTGCTCTAACTCAAGCAGATGTAATCGAGCATTGTCTTTTCTTTCTTTTTCTTTTTTTCTTCCTCAGTGAGCCTTCTCTCTTGAAATAGCAAAGTCTTATTAAAAGAGGGTATTTGACCGCTCGAGTGGCAGACTGCTTCATTCAATTCAACTCCAAAGCAAGTGGAATATGGTTTTGCTGGCTTGATTTTGTGTGTGCGATATAATGTTTTTGTCCTCTATGCCCACAAAGCTTCTTTCCAAACCCATATAAGCTTCTTTCATGCCAATCCGCGCCGTTTGGAATTTGGGAGAAAACTTTTCTTGAGAAGGTGCATAGAGTCCCATTATTGAATGCTTTCATTCAGCAAGACCATTTAGCGGCAGGCCCAATGGTAACATAGAAGATTTACACTTTTACTTTAAACTCTACTTAAAAATCGAAAGATCACAAATCTTGTTTCATTAACTTGTTATCAAATCAAATGGTTTTCCATTGCTGTTAGTAGATAAATCGGGGGGGGGAAGGGGATGCAAAAAGCGATAGATAATTTTACTTCGGCGATAAAATTTGCAACATGCCTCTTCTTTCTTTTCTTTCTCTTTCTGTCAAACCTCTCTTAGAGCGACCGCTTCAGCCTATATTTTGAAAGTAATCAGTTTGCCAAGCCAAGAGGGGACAAGGGGCCACCAGGAAGACGGGGGGGGGAAGGGGTCCGACAAGAAGCCAGTACCGAAGCGGCAAAGCAAGATGCGCTGGTGTGGGGGGTGCAAGACTAGCCTTTCGGGTGGCTGGATTTATGAAAGTTTCGCATGAAAATTGACCAAGCATCACATTGTTTTCTATTTCTTACTTCTACTATCTCTTCCCTAACCGTGCGAGCATATATAAGCAAATTTTCACACATTCCATCACTGCACCATGTTTTGGCCAGATACCACCCCCAAATAACCCCATCCTCTTTGTGGGAAAATATGAATTTTTGGTCAGATTGATGGTGATCCACTAATCCTGAGTGTGCTTCTTGCAGAGATTGAATCGCTTCTTCTTCCTCTTCTCTTCTTCCTCTCCCAACAATCTAACATACACCATACCCTTAAATTGATCTTCTATATAATGTAATCCTTGTAGTAAAGGAAACGAGGTTGCACCAGCACAAACGATCGCATGTCCAGTCCCTTCTCTTCGTCTTGGGTTTTTGGAAGTATCTCCCCTACCAGAGGTAGTCAAATGATGGGTTGTGGTCCTCCAATCTCTCCTTCGCAGCTTCAACAATGGCCGACGATATGATCAAGCTTATTTTCATATATTCTTCCTCTTTGATGGCGGTACGATCCATTTTTTGACAGACCAGTTTACTTGCCGTTTGATCAGGAAGGTTAGAGCCGTTGAAGCTAGAGTAGCCAATATGCAATCAGCTTTTCTTCTTATTTTCCTTTTCTCTTTTCGTTCGACCGCACATGTGAGGGTTACATCCCCAAGACATCTTTAATCACTTTTGAGCATAATCAGATAAGGTCGAATGCAGGCTTTTTTACCCATAACTTCCTAATATTATTAATACCAATTGAGAGTCACCAAAGACCTAATGTAATTTGTTTCATGTCAAACACGGGCCATTCACAAGTCCAAGTCCAAAATCAGTGCTTATTATTCAACGATCATTATTAGAGCAACAGTGTTTTAGAGTAAAAGCAATAGTAGAATCTCCTTCTTGTGAGTGAATGAACACCCAACACCAGCACCATCTCCGCCGCGATGTGCCGCCCCGTCAAAGTAACATTTTCCAAGGAGGTTGAACTCTTCAATAACAATCCAATCTTGATCATGAAACTCACATCATTTAACTCCCAATCATTGGTAATAAGGGTGGTCCCTTGCTAAGAAAATTCCCGCTAGGTGCTTGTCCCCTCACATCATTCACACGTATTTTTGAGGGATGTACACGATCTCAAATTGTTGGAATATGGAGGTACCAATCTTGCTAGTCGGTCACTAAGGACAGGTTTTTGACATAACAAACACAACTTGATGGGATTTGCTCCTAGAAATAAGGCGGACAAACATTAGCTTGAAAATAATTCTTCAAGATCTTTTGAATGAGAAGACAAAGTGCCAAGTATAAAACTTTTTTTCAAATTGCGAATGTAATTTAGCTCATGTTGGCGTCAAAATCTTTCTACTTAAGTAAATAAAGAAGCAATTTTCTTTGCCTTCACTATTCTCTTCTCTTGAGCTAACCAGGGCCTCCTACACCCTTTCTTGTGCTGCAATGTAGAGTAATCATTGTTTTCTTCCATGGTTAATAAGGGGCGTTGCCAAAACCGGAGGTTTTCGCTAGATATATTTGATACTTTTAATAAAAAAAAGGCTTCGCTACATGTTTGTCCCAATTAAAGGAGCCACCTTTCATTCTGAGATTAACGAATGTTTACATCCTCCCTGCTAGATTTGAGATGAACCTTCTCTCAAGTAGCTAACTTTTCTTTTTCCTTGGTAGACTTTTTAACTCATGTATAATCTCGAGGTTTCAGCATCTTTGTATTGCATCGACTTTGGCTTGAATCAATTTCATCCCTCGATGTCTCATACTAAAGCCAAGGAACTTGGCCGGAATTAACACTCCGAAAGCACATTTCAATGGATGCATCCTTAAATTGATATCTCTTCGGAGTAATTCAAACAACCATCCTTAGTCTTTCAAAATGATCACCACCCACCCCCCCCTTTTTTTCCTTCTTCCTCCTCCCCTTTTCCCTTTCCTTTCCTTCCCTCACGACTTCCAACTACCAAATTATAACTTACCATTTCCAACAATTTTTATATGGGAGAAAGTCGTCAAAGAATTCTGTTGGCAACCTTATGATATGTTGGGCGCCAACATTCTTTAAAAAAACAATGGCATCACTTTGTACAAAAAAGCCCTTTTGTGGCGTGGCTAAATGCATTGAGTTCTTCAATCTTTGGTGACATGCGGATTTGATTATATCCAGAGAAACCATCCATGAACGACAATTGCCTCATAAAACCCAACCAGTGGTGGCAAATCAACAAAATATCATCAACTCTTGAATAGGACTAGGACAAAATCATTTTAGGGCATGCCAATTATTGAGATCTCTAAAGTCAACAAAACGCAAACTCCGAATTTTGAAACCATTCTTCTTCTTCCCTCACAGGACAATACATTGAAATCCATGTAGGATATTTGACCCCTCAACGAATAAAGCCGCCTTGCCTCAATGAGTTTGTGTAACTACTTTCATTTCTATCATCATGGAATCAAGTTCTGGTCTAAAACGTCTTGAGCTTGTTTTAACTGGACGAGAAACCATTTTTGACTGACCATGATGGACCCACTACTCTAGGATCCTAGGATTCAAGCCAGCATTTTCTTTTTGTAGTCCCAAGCGCATATATCTCTATAATCCTTTTGAGTTATTCAAATGTAGAGACTTCTTTCATTCAAAATTTCTAGAAAACGCACTCTAGTAAGTTGGCTTCGGATCTTCATCAAGTGCCAATGTTTAACTTTCCTTCAAAAGGTCTATTGTGATCTTTACCCTCTTTACTCCTTCTCTCTTTCAGTTTCTGGAGGAGCAGCATCTTTAAGCGATCTTCTTTCCTTTCTCTTCCTCTTCCACACAGATCATTGGGTCATTTTTTTGACTTGATAATGACAACACGAACAATATCTTCTCTTCTAACCCCCTCACAATCATCTTTTCTTCTTTTTGAGGCAAAGCATCAATCACTCATTTTTGGGATTTGTACATGATTTGAGGATCTACAACTTTCCTTCTTCAATCTTCTCGTCTCTTTTGGTGTAAACCACAAGTAAGACCTTTGCCTTTGAGGTTCCCCCCTCTTTACACAGGAAACATAAGTTTCCACTCAATCCCCCCTCATCCTAGAGAAATCAAACTTCTCTGAAAAATCTTTTGAATCAAAATGTGACCGGTGGTGTACCTTTAATAAAAACTTCGCAGGTTCTGGTTAATTCTGTCTTTAGGAGGCCAACCTCTCAAACACAGAAATTGGTTTGTTGTCGCTTCGCCAAGTCGATCAAAGACAGAAGGCCTTTTAATTGGGAGCATTGACGTCATCTTCAAAAGTTATTGATTATTACTATTACTACTGGCCCTCTTATGGAAATGGCGAATTGGCGACGGTTAGCTTATAAAAACCTAAGGCCTTTCAACAGTTCTTGCCTAGTTGTATCTTCCTGTGGGAGTTTCCTCCTCCCCTAGTGCTGATGGCTCGCTAGGGGTTTATCCTGCATCACCATAACTTGTAGGAATTGGGATCAAAACTTCTCCCTGTGCTCTTGTAGGGAGAGCCATATCTAATCCAACTTGATTGAGCGACTAACTTTTCTGGCAACTTAGAAGACAAGTTTATTGCATCAACCGTCTGATAGGGATAGGAAAGTTGCCCTCTAATAATGCCACTTTTTACCAAGGTTTAAATGGTTGATTTCCTCTTGTTCAATTCTCTTCGCTTTTGAACATAGAGCAAAACCTAGAGTCTTCTTCTTCTTTTTGAAGAGACAGGATCTTCTCCCTTCATTAAGGATGGGACAAAATCTTTAGGTCAATGTCAACATCTTTTTCGATAGCTGCAAAAGCATTCTTTTTGCTAATGTATTTATTATCAACATCTTGATTATTTGGACATCATTTGGATTTGACCCCTTTACAACAACATAACTCTCATTATAACATTCGCATCCCTATATCCGCAAAGTGTGTCTTCCACTTTCGGTGAAAGGTTACCATCTGCAACTATCTTTCTTTTCAATAATTCCACCTTTCAAAAATATTTTCCAAACATTGGATAGTAAAGAGATGAGCCATAATTCTATTCTCATGTTACCCAAGCCTACCAAGTACTATATTGTATGATGTCTTTTTTTGCGTCAATCACATGCATTCTCATGCCGCTTGATCCTCAAATCCTCCATGTGGATCTCTAATTTAGTAGAGCCTATGGACCTCCTCTGCCCGCCTTGATTACTTCTTGTAGCAAAAGAGAAAACCGATTTTCCATAAGTTTCCCCAGTCGTGATGCAATTTCCTTAATGTGGTGGATAGGTAAAAGGTTGACTTGATCCTTTCAGATCTTCCATCTATTAAAAGATTTCGATTTATCTTCTTCTCTCTTCCTAAGCACATGACCCAGCCATATACAAGGACGATTCTGTAGTGCTTCACCAAATAGAAAGATCGTTATCTGTAAAATGTGATTTTTAAATTTAGCATCACAGACATTTGCTTCTTGGGAAGAAGTTCAATAGATTTTTCAGAAGATGAAAGAGAACATTCAATTTCTGAGATTTTCCTTCCCGTTGTTTTCTCTTTTTCTTCTTCCCCAAGAGACCGCTTTTGGTTGAGGATTCCACCTTCGTTGTTTCCTTCTTTTTTACAATAGGAGGCCCTCTTCATCATTGTTTGTTTCTTTAAATCCCATTGAAATATGATGCCTCGGCATTTGCCTTGATGTAAGACTTTTTGTGTCGACGATCTTGGCAAAAATTCTCTAGAGTTCAAGACGTTGAGGTTTTTGGGTAGTGAATGGCCCTTAAACCCTTTGCCCTTTGGGGCGTTGATTGATTTTTGCTTCTTTTTTTTGCTTCTTTGATTTCTTCACCATTTTTTCGTCTAAAACCTAAACTAACCGGTGCTCCGTATAATTCTTTATTCTTTTTCGTAAGCTTACCTTGTTGCCGTCATACCCTAGTTTACAAGAATTCCAACCACTCATCACCATCTATGGTCAACGGTCCATGGTCTACCTGGCTTTTTCTCATGCTTTTCAGAGATATACATTTGATTTAGAATTCCAATGACCCCAACGTGTATAGAGATAATGGTTAGAACTATCCTTCTCATCGCATTCCTCATCATCAAGGATAATTTAATTTTGTTTACCAATTCGCATCACTTCTATCCTTAAAGACAAAAACATGTTCCAGAGAATGACAGTTTTGTGATACTTGCAAGAATGTGGGTCATCCAGTGGGTTGTCACTGGCATGTGTTTTCAACCGTCGCTTCAATCCGGGTCGCTGTCAGCTGCAGGAGGGGGGGCGCTGGCAAGTCAAGAGCGGGAACAAACACAACCTTAACGCAAGAATTCATTCAAAAAGGGAGAAAACGCCAGAAGCCAAGAAAGGGAGAATTTTTGTCCTTGCATCCCCGGGAAAAGGCGCGAATTGGTGATGGGAAACGTGCGGAGGAAGGGCCGTTCTCGACATTTTGGTCTGACGAAAACGCCCTCCGTCGGGGTACCCCGGGGCGGGGGACACATTTACACTCATGGATTCTGTTGGTGGCATTGGGGGGGGCAGAAACTTGCTCCATCCACCTCTTGGGGGTCCTGTGTCCCCTTCCTTTGCGGAGGAGCAGGGACAATAGTCAGCGCTTTGTTTCTTTTTTTGTCCTCCTTGTTTCCCGGCAGATGTCATCTCAAAACGCCAACGCCATATCATGAGCGCGAGTAGCTCAAATCCTCGAAAGATTTTGGTTTTAATAAAATTCCTTGCAGATGTAAGAATCTCCCACAGTGCTTCCTTGAATTCAAACATTTTTTCGATTGTAGAACTTCCTCAATAGCCTATTCCTTGCAATTTAGGCTCCGCGTTCCCCCTCCACCTCCATCGATTTCATGAAATCTAGACCGGTTCATCCTTTCTTTGTCTTTGGCGAGTATTCGTGAGTTTTCTTAACTACATGCCACTGTGCGCCTTTCTAATAGAAGCGATTGAGAACAAAACGCAATGTCTAGTTGCTCCCACTATCATAGAGTTAGTTCAGATCAGGTACCACTCAAAAGAAAGCATTTTTCCTTTTAAGAGAGCGGACAAACCTTTTTGATAAGCTAGTCCCTCCCATATGTTTCCAGCATTATTAACATGTCCTCCACGAAGTGCGCGAACATTGTTTTCGGATTTTTCTTTTCCTCAAATTGTTGGAATTGGAGGTTGAATAACCAGCCAGTCATTTTTAAAAAGTTATCAATCTAGCATGTGTATGGCTTAGCAATACATAATGAGAAGACTTGGTGAGACTTCATTATACTTTATATCTTTGATAGTTCTTTCAACTTTCAATAAACTTTCCTTCAAGCGTCATTGGTGGATCCATTCCGTCAGAAGAACTGCATCATCTTTTATCAAACACCCCGGGGCCCTTTCTTAGCATGATCTTTGATTTCTTTTCTTGAACTTCCAATGATGAATTGGCCCTTTCTCCATGGTGCAACTGCTCGCCTCGCATCCTCCATCTAAAATTCTTCTATCTTGTCCCCATCAATTTTGTCAATCTAGATTCTTTGGTGTTGTACACATTGCTTCTGTTAAAATCCGCACCAACTTTCTTCTTCAGATTTGGCGGTTGTTTCCCAGGAGAGGAAGCAAGCATTCACACCATCGTTTTGCATGATTCATCGGAGATGCAGGTGAGTAACACATGGATTGTCTCGTAAGTTAATTTTCCAGTGGACGCTTCACATTACGCGACATACCGTGAGTGATTCACAGTTGATCAATCAACAGTTATCCCTTGTTGGTAGAGTTTCTTCTTGGAGGAACCAGATTGTTTCACGTAGATCCAATGTCCTTCTTGATCTTTTCAGCAACACTGCTGACACTACTTCCTTTTCCCTCCGACTCTCTACTGTTCCTCCTTCTAGATAATATGTGGAGGAAATTGCTCCCTTTTGGAGTCGAGACCTAAAAAAAAAAAACAACATTTTGAATGGCAGACGACACTTTAAGCATTTGTTTTGCCCTAAGTGTAGCAGCCTTTTTTTTTTTTTTTGCTTCTCGTAACAACTTACTCTCAAACTTTGAAAGGTCCTCCAAGGATTGGTCCTTCAACTGAGTAGAGAACTGGAGCTACGACCTTAGAGGAGGTTGATCGAAACGTTGTTATTCCATGGGAAATCAATCTTGATATTCTTTGGACGGTTCAAGTTGAGATGAGAGGTAGAGATTTGTCCCCTGGGCGTTTGCCCAAATTTTTGTAGACAATGAAATTGCGTCGAGAAAACAATATCAGAACCGAAAATTTAAGCAACAATCGATTTTATTTTTTTTTCCACAAATGCGAGTGTTACATCTATCCCCCTATAATTTCCTCTTAATTATTCCGCCTTTCAAAATATAATTTAAATTCAAGGGCTTTAAGCTTGTTTCTGAATCTAGGATTGACTTTGAACTTGACTTTATTGTGATTTGACTTTTATTTGAATTCCAAGGGCTTTCTCGAGCTTGTCTTGAATCCGGTGGTCTTGATTCCTGTTGATCGTTCTTGAACTTGAAAATTTCTTAATTCTTAAACTTTGGAGCTTTGTAGAGAATAAAATGGGCGTTTGTACCACAGAGTTTCTCTAGCTCTGGTTTAGAGAATTTTCTGATCTTCTTTTGCTCTTTCTGAATTATGAGGGACCCCCCTATTTATATGTTTTAGAATAAGAGGAGTTTGCGATTGGATAGGATTCCATCAGCCCAATCAGCTTAAAGTGACATGGCATTTATTTGGGCTTTAAATATGTGGAGCCGGCATGTCCCATCTTTTGACAACATGTTTTGATTTCTAAATTGAGGTTTTTCCGTATGTTTGACTTGCATGCCACATCATCGTTATTCTGCACACGGCGCCAAGAGTGGCCCTCTAGAATGAGAATGATATGGGTTTTAAAAAACAAAAAATGGGGTTCATCCAATTGTAAGCCCAAATCAATTAATTTAGAGACTTTAGTTAACTATATTTATATTGGACTTAAATATTTACCAAAACTCATTATATCAATCCACATATTTATTTGGATTATTAATATATTAATAATTCCAATATACTCCAAAAATCATTTTAAATAAAATTTTATTTAATAAAAATAAATTTTAAAATGATTACAATTATATATTATTAATATGCCCGACGACTTTTTAAAAAAAAAAAAAAAAAAAACTTGAAAAAAAAAACCAACTAGCTACATTTTTTTCCTTCAAATAAATATTGTCGCGCTGAAAGACTATTATTATTATTAGTATGATAAATTCAAATTTGTGGCAAAAAATATAATTAATCAGCTATGATTTTATATAGAAACTCTATTTCTAATTTCGTTTAAGTTTAAACATTTTTGTCACAATATGTTTGCAACTTTTAAGCTAAAAAAATTATTTATTTAGCTAACAAATATTTCGTCAAATGAGTGTATTTTGACTAATAGTTATTATTACTAAGGTATTAAAATTCCGTGAAAAAAAATAGTAATTAAGCTACGAAATTTTATACTATAAGCAAAAACCTCTATGAACTATATCATTGTAAACTATTTGCCACATGGTTTTTTATAATTGAAGCAAAATTATTTATTGTAGCCACAATATTTTGTTAAATAACTTATTATGACTAAAATTTTTTATTGGCTTTAATTATTTTTTATAAATTGGGTCCGCAAAAAAAAGTTAGAATTAGCTACAATAATTTTATTGTAGCAATAAAAGTGTAACTATTGAGTATAATTTAATTCTTGTCATGATTGTTAAGCAATTATAGCAAAATACACAAGGATTTTAACTTTGTAAACTTAATATTCATGGCGAAAAAATTTGACAAAATTTTCAGAGATGGAAACGAAATTGAATCTTAAAATGGCTATTAATCAGGTAATATCTACTCAACAAAAACCGATTTTTTCATAGCTTAGTTTTCATAGAAATAAAGTAATAAATTTTCTTGTCAAACGCACAAGTCACGTGCCACCCCCCCAGCCACCCTCCCAGAATATTTTTTCGATATTTTTTCTCTTCTTTCTCTATTTTTTCTTTTCTTTTCTCTTCTCCTTCTTTTCTCTCTTCTCGATTTTTAATCATAATTCACCACCTTAAAATAGACTGAATTCTTCCCAAATTTTATTAGAATTCAATTACCAACTCCAATACCTGGAAATCTACTCAAATCTCTCAAAAAATACAACTCATTCACGAGCTCCTCACCTCAGAACTCAACAAGACTCCATTAATCAATAATGAAGCTCAAACCTCAAGAAACTCATCAAGAACCTTATTACGTGAAGCTAAAACCTGAAGAAACTCATGAAGAACCTTAATACACGAAATCATGGCTAAATTTAGGAGGAAACTTATGAATTGATGTGAAGGTGAACAAACTCATCACTAATGAAGCTACATTCCTCAAAAACGAAAACTATTTTTTGGCGAAATCTTGGATGAACGCTTGAAACTTTTTCTCCTCTGAATCTTCTCTCTAAAGCCAAACTTGTGGGATGAATGATTTCTCTTACGTTCTTTTTGAAACTCGCAGTGCTACATCTATTGATATTGTACCCCTAATAAAATTAAATTCCTTGATAAAATTTTTACTCACCACCAAGAAATGGTTTCGGTCTAGGTCAAATTTTTTTGAGATGTTACAATGGAGTACTATCTTAAGGTCTTTTTCCCCTTGTAAGAAAATTTTTTTTCCCTTTTTTTATTTTGAATCCATATTTAGTAGAGTTCTGATAACTGTTTTTTTTTTTAAATAAGGTTGTTTGTTTTACTAAGATCTAGTGGAATAATCCTAGAATTAAAATTAAATAAATTTATACATTGTTTTGATTGAAGATTGTTATTATCTTCCACCTTGGAGGTAAGTTTTGATCTGAAAATCAAACTATAATCGGGTTAACTTTTGTCAAAGAGCCCTAACACTAAAAGTTTCCGTCCCAAAGGAAATTAAGAAAATCATGAAAATAAAGGTTTACTTCTTTGCGTGAGGCCCAAGAGTAATATATATAAATACTATTTTGAATAAGAACAACTCTGTTATTTCCAACAGTACGATTAGAATTTGATGTATGGTTTTAGATGGCATCCAAGCAAAAGCGGTGGAAATAAAAGTCAATAAATTTGATAGACACAGCAAAATAGAGCTTGAGCCTAACGTTTTAATAATTACTTTTTGACTTTAAATTGACGGCACCTGTTAGAAATAATAATTTAATAGGGATTTTATCATTTTAATAGGCCTATTAATATAAAGCAAATAGGGTCTAAATACCCTCAAAGTATGAAAAAATGGTACAAGATTACCCTCCATCCCTATTGTCTCCGAAAATACCCTTCTCACCCACCTATTGGGTCCAAAATACCCTTGTCCCTCCACCTTTTGTTTCAAAATGACCACTTATTTTAACGGTTTAATATTTAAAAACTTTTAATATTTTTTTTAAAGTCCGTGGCCCTCAACTATTTGTTATAATTAACTTATTGTATAATTTAATAATTCAATCCACTACCCACACACGGTACTAATTAAATCCTCCAAATTAAAAAACCCGTCATATTATTATGCAACCACAGAAAACACTACCAATTGAGTGTTTTTAAAAATTTGAGACGAAAATATCTATAGAATTAAATTATCTATCACACCTTCAAGTGTCTAAATAAAATTACCGATAAACTTAACCATTCTACTATGTTCATCTTAATTATTCTTACTCTCAATTTATGTGGATGTTACTTGCATTATGTAACTTTTTTTCAAAATACTATATTAAAGGTTTTAAAAACAAATCAGAAAATACTTATAATATGTTAATTTTTAAAACGTGCATGAATTGATTCAAGATGTAGTACTTGCTTACCTTTAAATCAGACATTTCTATTTTTGAAAGAGACTCAAATTCCAGTGTCACCTAAATAAGAAGCGGCTCAACAAAATTTAATTGGGCTTTTTCGATGGCGGAACTCGACTAATTTCGGATGTCTTTTCAGGAATCTCATATTTCATCGTTTTTTTAGAAGTGTTATGAATGATTTTGATATTGTAGTTGGATTATATTGGGTGGGGTTTTAGTTTATAATGGTTGATTGTATAAATAAGACAAATAAATTAAATTATAATCATAGTTTAACATCAAGTATTTAAAAATATGTTTAAATAGATTAATAAAATCATTAAATAAGTGTTTCAATTTTGAACTCAAAGGTGGATGACAAGGGTATTTTGGAGCCAATAGGTGGATGAAAAGGGTAGTTTGAGAGCATAGGTGATGAAGGGTAATTTTGCCCTTTTTAATATTTTAAAAAAAAAGGATTTTAGACCCTTTTCCGATTATAAGGGGATAAATTAAAAATTTTAAGTTTATCAAAGAGTTGTCACATTTTTCAACGTAATTAAGTGAGGATATAATAGGTAAAAATATTATTATTTTTTAAATTTGTCAAAATAGACAAGTAACTTAGACGACTAAAAATGAAAGATTGACAAATAATAGGAACAAAGGGAGTATCTGGTTGTCATATGTTTGTTATTTTGCACATATTTACTTTACCCGCAAAAAACTTTGGATAGTTTTATCATAAATTAGAGTGAAGTTATTGACTGCTAATTTATTAAACATCAATCCTTTGAAACCATTAACATCGATGTATAGTTTAGTTAGAAGGTTGATGAGGGTTAAGGGCTATTTGTGGCATGGATTGTAATTTAAACATTGAATGACTTTAGGCCTTCTCCTTGTTTTTTCTTATTTTTTTTTTCACTGTTATTTATTCCCTCTTCCCTGTGGACAGAGACAAAATTAGCTGAGAATAGAAATTTACTACCCTTCGCATATTCATACGAGTCGAGAAGAAGGAAATATTTGAATATACACAACAACTTTCTTAGGTTTTGTATGTACAAGGAAGCAACACCAAATGAACCGCTATCCGTAATACTTATACTCTTTCTTTGCTTCTACACAATGTTCCTTCTAACTAAATATGTCAACTCTGTTGGTATATGTTATCAGTATGACACATTGATCACATAAGGTATAGAAGAATAATGTTCTCTTATACGAAGCATTTTGTATAAGAAGTTAATGAAACATTTTTAGAATCCCAAAAGATCTCCTAGTGTTCATAAGCCTCGCCAGCCCGGCCCCTTCCTGCTTCCGTCCTCTCTTCCTCCCCTCCTTCTTCCTATTACCACCAAATGTAAAATGTTAGCGAAAATTATTTCAAACACCTCTATGTTATTCAGAGAAATTCAAATAAGGAATGAAAGAAAGGAAAGTAGGACAATGAGAAAAGAAAGGAAGAGGAGAAAAAGAGACAACTGCATACGTTATCAACACTGCATAGATATATAACAAAGAAATACCACAATAATAAAATCATACTGGTATGAAGATGACCCCCTTTTGTCACTCTCTCTTCTCTTCTGATTTGAATGGAAAAAATAAAACTTACTAAATTTCACTAGTTGATAAGGATTAAATTACTTAAATATACTTTAATTTCCATACTATGTATCATATTAGATTTTTGCGTCTTCATACACTATCGTTGAAATAAATAGGGTCAAAATTAGTTTACTTTTATGTCTAGATATGATTGTATCCAAATGAATTGGCATGTATCTAGGATCATAACAATCTCGCTTGCCTCCCCTCCCTCTCTCTCATTTAGCTCACAACTTACTCCTATGTATAGTTATATTCCCAGATACCGCAATCACGTCAGATGTATACAGACGAGACATGTATCTAGTGGGTCCGATTGTAAATTTGCAGTATCTAAGATATATACTTTAATGAATATCACTCTCCACTGCACTCACTCGCCTCCCTCTCCATCTCACTTGTCTTTCTCCCAAATTTAGTGTATCTGTAATAGATAATATATGTATGTAGTGTACTTCCCTATATACGTAAGATAATTAGTTGGAAATCTCGTAATCTTGAAATTATAGATAATAATATTATCTCTGATCGTGAAGTATGTCTATTATTTAGTTTTTTTTTCTTCAAAAGATGAATCTGAAGCAGGACATCCTTTGTAATGATCTATTGGTGGAAACATAGTGTTGTGGGCATTCAGGTTGTAGGTCACCCCCCTGGACACTATCGAGTCCGTCCCTAAAAAATTAGGTCCATGAAGCCGTGGTGGTGGAGAACAGATTACGGCGAGAAACACAGCTGCCCCTCCTAAGATAGCAAACTCGCTTTGTGTGTTTGTCATCCCACGAGATAAGCACGGTCAAATTTGAACCCCCTTTAACGAGTCCGAGCAGAAATCAAACCTGGATATCGAATCCCTGGTTTTACCATTAAAGTTACCAGCGATTAGGTAGCACCCCAGTTCGCGGTCTCTCAACCCACACCTATCAAAGGCCCTTTCGGCTTGCACGACGTCTCCCTCCATTTGCTCACTATGAAAGAAAAGAATGGCGCAACACTTTATTTCTCTTCTACCGCTCTTTGTTTACTTCTGGCCTTCCCGAACTCCTCAAACGGGGGAGTCAGATCTTGGAGTAAGCTCTCCCTCCTGGGCCAATCTACTACTCAAGAGGCGATCTTTTTCGTAGGCGTTTTCCTTTTCCTTTCCTCCGCCGATTCAATCGTGGGAATCGAATTGATTATAGAAACTGAGTTTAAATTAGTCGATTTATATTACTGACAAGGAAAAATATTATCAAGACTTGTAATAGATGGACCTTGAAACAACCAAAGATGTGTTACCTACCCATAGTGAAATCCTTCAAATAAAGCAAAATGGCTTCCCCTAAAAAGTACATTAATGGAAAGTGCTAGTTAAGTTCGCGTTCCCAATCGTCGAGAGAGAGAATTCCTAGTTGATATAGGCTATTTGTGAAGTATTTTACGTTTAAAAGCAGCTTCCCTCTTGTTTGTACAGATCCGTGTATTAATCTACTCTAACTATAGGGTAAATTCCCTTCTATTTATAACTTAGGATACTCTCCCGTTCGCGAATTACTGTGTTTATCCGAGTGATCCCCAAACCGTGAAAATCTCTCTTTTTTCCATCCTATCGCCCTGTCACACCGGTACTGATCGTGATACTGTAAAAGTAGTTTTCTTGCTTTTTTGTGCCAGCTCATGCCTAAACGAGGCGCACATACCCGCTAGTACATTTTCCTCGACGCTGGGGCACCCTCCGAAGAGCGGGGGATTTTCGTACCTTTCTGATTGGGCTGTCATTTATTTCTCATCGTTGTTTTAATATTTGCATGTTTAATCGATACATAATATATGGGTTGTGTAGATTTGATCCTACCGAATGATGATTATTCTTCTATTTAAATAGAATATTCAATTCGAAGAGAAACTCAAATCTCTCTCGACACCCACGGAGAACCTCTCTTGTTAATACGCTATTTTCAAGTGGAGATTCCCGTTCCGCTTGTTCCCGGCTATTGGCATCTTCCCTGCCACACTGCCTTCAAACAACAGCTTCTTAGCGACCTACTGCCCTACCACCACACCGGCAAGAGCACCTGATGATTGAACACTATCTCGCAACTCTAGAAAGAGTACCAGCGCTGACTCTTTGCTCTCCTCTGAATTCCTCATGAAAGTACCCCCCCCTCTTATTGACCAGGTAAACTTCATCAACTTTGGAGTCTCCTCTCGTAGGGCGTGCAAAACAAAGAGCCCTGCTCTCGGGTGATGAGTGGACCATTTCCTTACTCCATCTTCAAAGGAGCTCTTTGCATACATACCTAACTCCTCAGTTCGCGGACCTCCTAACTATGTAATTGCTAATGAATCAATGCTCTTTGGGCTCGTCATGTAGCCGTGGTAATCCATTTTGAGATCTTAGCTTCTAAGATCATAATAGAGTCCTTTACTTTTCTATTAAATATTAGTTCAACGCTAGCCGCCCCACCACGAGATGCACAGAGGAAGAGAACTAACTCATATATCCCCTTTCTAGCTCTACTCAACCCAGAAACAACGATCGGACTTAATCCCGGTTCGTTGAACACGTTTCCCTGCTTGAAATTCATAAATTCACTCGCTTAATCCGGAATGAGCTACTGAGTTGGAGTCAATGAAAGAAGAACCACACCGGATTCCAATTGTGCTCCTAGGAGGCGCCGTGCGTTGAGTATACACCCGGTACCCCTACACCCTGTACCCCAGCTTCCCGTAACGATACGAAAATGGAAGATTCTCTAGAACATCATAGTTTGGCTTTAACTAGCCCCATACGAGACCGAACGGACTACCGGAACCTAGGGTCAACACCAAGGTAGGGGCAAAGGAAAGAACGATGTTTGATGTGAAACGGAAGCACGCATTTTTCGCAAAAGAGATTCACGGATATGCAGCCTTCCTCTATGTGAACCTCTTCCCGATCCGGCTCAGGCCAAATCGGGGCACCACTTGGGATGGGATGGCTCGCCCACATGCATCATTTGATGAAAGCACTCCAGTTCCTCCGATGATTGGTTTTGTCAACCAGCGGATCTCTCCCTCCTAACAATGCCCTCACCAACTGCCCGTCCTTGGGTTGGTGCAAACACAACACCAATGAGTAGTTCGCTCCAGGCCCCACCCCCTCCAAGCAAGATGCCGGCGAGATGGAGCTGGGAGTAAACCTAGACTTTCCTGGGCTTTGCCCTTCCAGTAAAAATCTAATAAATAAAGGGCCGGCGCCGAAAGAACCAGCCCTGCCTCTTCAGAAGCTTTGCTTGGTAGGGGCAGCTTCTCGCACGGGGGGGGGGGTCACTCGACAATGCGCTCAAGCATTGCCGAGAAGAAAATGCCAAGTTCTATATATTCTTTCTTCATTCAATTCATTCCTTCCTTTTGTTTTTTTTAGCTACCGTCCAACAGAAAAAAGATTAGCCTCTTGATCAATCGATTATGGATCGAATTAGGAATGGGTGATTGAGATTCTTATCCAATTTGATCTTCAAAATTGTAACTGTAGTTGTCCTTTAAATTGTAGCATGCTATCATAGCAGCAACAATGACGAGAC
The DNA here is from genome assembly GCA_027704765.1 of Solanum habrochaites. Lineage (NCBI taxonomy): Eukaryota > Viridiplantae > Streptophyta > Magnoliopsida > Solanales > Solanaceae > Solanum > Solanum habrochaites. Next base: position 64,113 of record JAKWJA010001504.1, on the reverse strand, counting down.
ATACTCGATGGATATTCCATTACAGAAAGTAGAGTCAACAATGATATTGTCTTTACAATTATGTTTAAAATTTGTTGTTATGATTTAACTGTTGCATGGGAGAGAAATGAAATATAAGAGGCGAGAGGATTGGTTTATAGTTGTCTCAGGTGATGAGTGGTGCAGAGGGAGGGGCACGCATAAAGGAGCGGCCTCATGTGATATTTTTGGTTTAATATGTTGATGAGGGATGTAAAGAAACTGAAAATACGAAACAAACACTAAACCTATGTCATTTTTTGTTTAAAAAAGGACCTTTGAATCTTTTATTTATAAAATGACTCAGCGAGGGTGGGGCAAGTTCGAACTACAGTAACTCTATTTTTACAGCTGGTTAGGGGGAGATAGTGCGTGGACAGCGGTGGTTTTGTTTGGGATGACATGCAAGGGGTCAGGCCTGACTGATGGGGTGTGTAATAGACGGGGAGGCGGTGTCTCTAATCGGGAAGAAAAACGCTTTAATCCAATTTTTAAGAGCAAAAAGCGCGAGTTAGTATATAACTCAATAAATAATTGGGTCGAAATCTCACATGGAGTATGTGTTAATGATTCTAGAGTATTGTAACATGTTCAAACCACCATGGGGTTGTGGTTGAAATTATCACAACACACAAAACAATATGAAATAACATAATGAGACTAGCTTCTTGGAACTGAAGTCGATTTAAGGCTAAGATAAACAAATGGTTAATTGCAACTGTTGGAAATAAACTGTAACTTAGTAATAAGCTAGACTTTAGAGGGCTGATCAACGTTCTTTCTAATAATTTAGAAGGACTCAGCCGCATCAAGTTTGGATTTTGGGTGGTGTGCTCTCAAACGGGTGATCGCAACCAGCCAATGGTGTCAAAAGAAGAACAACTACGGTTTAGTTCATTCACTCTTTTGGAGCTGAATGTGTAGAAAGGGGTTGTTAGGGTGTAGCTGGCACACGTCTCCGGATCGGGGGCTGGGTGCCTGGAATCGTTGTGCATAAACCAGTCCATGCGTTCCCCCAGTATTCAGCTCGACCACTCAATTTTCTCGTGCTCGTGTTGTTGGACGTAACAGGAACGACTGGCGAGTCCTTTATCGGTAGCAAGTCCATGGTAAACACAAGGAGTAGTCGAGGCGCGTGGTGGGGGGGGGGGGTGCGAAGGGAGGGTTGGGGGGGCAGGTGGCAACGTAGATGTTCTTTACGAAGTAAAAACCACAAGGAGGAGTAGCAAAGATCACTGCAAACAACGATGGAGAGCTCACAAGTAAGCAGAGGCACTGAAGTAAATAAACCCAAAATCCATAACGCACTACAAAAAAAAATACTGCCAATATTGGGAGGTTTATCACCCATTATAAAAAGAGAAAAATGAGACCAATTTGTCCGATCAAATCACCAGTAAGGTAATTTGGCCCTTACAAATACTCCAGGGAGATCGCAAGACCCACGGTAAAGTCGCAAAAGTAAAAAACTTCGAGCGTCAATTGAAGGAAACGTGGTCGCAATACCAAGAGTGCAAACGCAAGCAATGGACTGGGGGGGCGTAGGTTGTGGAGGTTGAGGATAAAATTGGTCGACGGAGCTGGGAGACCATAAAGGAGTAGGTTTGAGACCACTGGTAGGTGTTAATAGCGTAAAAAAATGGGCGAAGGGAGAGTCGGCGCAATAGAGGGCAGTCGGGGGCAGTCACGCATGCAAAATCGACAATCCGACTCCCACCGTTGTGGGGCTAGGTTCGGCGGCGCTTTTGTCTTGTCGTGCGCTTTCCAAGTGCGGTAACTGTGGCGATCCAACATTGCATCACGGGATATACTCCGGGCGAGTCAACCACTGCTCTTTTCTCTCGCCAACTTACTTTATAATCCTTCAGGGAACGTTTGAACTTTATGCGAGATACATGTCCATTCCCGTGACTCGCCAAAGAACTTGGCGATCACCAACTTTTCCAATTTTCCTTTGTTCTTTCCATCGCCTTCATCCCTTTTACAAATATTGTCATCTTTGTCCTCCATCCATATTCTTGAAATTTAAGGATTTTACAGAAGTTATTTGGATAAAACAGCATTGAAAATTAAATCATTGAAATGAGCCCTAAATGAAGTCCAAATTTTGCGGACTCATCAACCCCCCACAGACAATTTTTGCTTTTCTTCAAGTTAAAACCTTCAAATTCAGCAGCTCAACGCGAAAGGATGCTCAAAGGTTCACACAACACCTCAGTCCATGACTGCACACACAAGACTCAATTACTCATGCAAGGAATCAAGTGTAAAACTCAAAGTTTAAGTTGTTACTCAACCATTACTAAAGATTCTCATCTCATCAATACTTGCTAAATGCGAGTTCAAGCTCACCAAGGTTCTCAAGGACCTCATATGAAGAATGCTTCATCTTCCGCACAATCTCATAACTTTATAGTTCGAAATCAACATCCAATTATCACACTCATAAAATATGACTCAGGAATGACTCCACAATAATTTTGCCCTTATTTTCCCACCAACACTTTTTTTCAAGCTCACTCAAGATAAAAAAAATCTTTTCAATGGGTTGTAACGGGTGGCTAGGGGCGGTAATTTGTAAAGGGTAGTAATATGGTCATTTGTGATCGGTACGGTTTGTCACACTACGTTTTGACTTGGCTACTCGTGTGGCTGCGGTTCGTGGGTAGGGGGGTGGTAAAGGGGATGGGGATGTTGGAATTGTGATCGTAAAACGGGACCGACATTCTGGTTTTGCCTGCGGGTTCTTCATGGCATGTCCATGGGTCATGGTGGGGTTTCAAAGTGTTGCACCCTCATTAGTCCTTTTACTTTGACCACACCCATTGCTTTTTTACCACTTGATTTAAAACTTTTTCTTCTTTTTATTTTTCTTCTTTTTTTTGTATGAAGGGTTTCATCTTTTCAAAGCCATGGGTAAGAGGTTCTGCTGGATTCTCCTGGTCAGGATGAGACCTAGTAGGATTAAGCTTCTCCTGGACTATTGTGGTTGTTCATTATTTAGTTCAGAGAATGCATATGAGACGCTTTCACTATCGTCGAAACCTGGTGCCCAAAACCTAATCATTGGCCTCTTTTGCCTACCCTTGCCTTCTTATTGAGCTACTCCTCCCCCTTTTTGATAGGATTGGACTTCCCCTTCTATTATCATGATGCCCTGTGCTCTTTACAGGGTGACATGTCAAGGTTTGTTTCTAGAACATATCTACAAAATAATCCACAAGGAGTAGGAGCATGTAAGAACAGTTTAGAAATGATATTCAGAAAGATTTCCAACTCGAATCACTTTTGTGAGACCGAAAGGATTGAATAATGTTTTTTTAAAAAAACCTGGCATATCGTTATGGGATGGGCCTTTTGGCGAATCACCGATAGAATTCGCAACAAGGCTAGCCCCACCAAAAGTACAGGCATTTTAAGGGGTTGGGTGGCACATAAGTGGCGATCAAGAAAGATCAACATGGAGAGTCGTCCAAGTGCACTAGGTGAACTCAGGCTTCTAGGCAAAAGTTATAGAAAACCAATTTCTAATTTAGCACATGAAATTCAAGGCGATAAGGGTGGTGGAGGGGGGGGTTGTACCTAGTGTTGTATGGGAGGTTCAGCCCCCCCAAACGTCCGAATGTGGGCCTACTCTCCTAACCCCCACTTCAACAAATTTAACCTCTTAGCCCCTCGACAACATAATACAACTGCCACTAATTCAATTGAAACTAGAACCATCCTACTATGCCTCTCAAACTTACTTACTCAACGGGTGGTCTCTATTTGTGGGGGGGGGGGGCCAAATTGTGTTGCCAACTTTATGGACTTGGTCACAATTAGAAATAGGGTGACGTCAACGTTGGTCGCTTACGGTCGGGGCAAAATCACCATTTGTGCACAAGAGATGGTTACTAAGACTTTTCCTAACTAGACCCAACAACAAAAAAAATTAACCCAACAAGATTTGATCAATTTTAAAGCATGAAATGTTAGGAAATCAACAATAGGTCATTATTGGCACAATTACGAATTCAAAAAAGGCAAATAAGCACGCAATTGTGATTTAGATAGGACCAACACATAAAACAAAGATAAAAACAATTGCAATTGAGTAAAAATCGCTAAATATAAATTTTGATATTCAGAAAACCAACCTTTATGCCGAATATATAAGTTGAAAAACTAGGAGGCAAGAATCCACTCCAAACACAAAATGGCAGACTAATACGCGATAAAAACACCAAAATATAGTATGGGTGCGAGTTTCAAAGTTAAATAGTGTGGCAATATAAAATATTTTGAACTTTTGACGTTTAAAACCATCTAGTTCTCTCCTATTTTGCTACATATGTTTTGATTGCAACCCACTCGGTGACACGCCGAGTGGTCACTTACCTCTTAGAGTATTTCTAGACCTTTACTTAATGTGGGGGTCCAAACAACGGTCAAAATCTTGATTGACGACCTGATCGGCAAATCCCCAATTTGCTCTTGGGCTTGTCGACTTTCACAGTCTCTAATTTAAAAATTCCATTAGTCCAACAGTGGTCCAAGACGGGCTCGTCAACATCTTCATCGAGTCACTGACTAGACATGTTGCTCGTCAATCTGCACTTTTCAAACACACTCCACATTTTAACTTGCACAATCAACACACTATTATTTCAAAGTCAAAGAGAAATCAAATAAAACTTGGGTTGCCTCCCCAGAAGCACCTTAGTTAATGTCGTGGAACGATGCATGTCCTCGCTCAAACGTCATTCTTAGGGTTGGCCAATAGTGTCACTAGGCAACCCCCTTGTTGTCTCGAGTTTAAATGAGACAAAATCTGGCCAATTTGGGTCTCCAACTACTTGATAGAGACTGAATAAAACGTAATTTTTTGTCTATGGTTCGACACATCTTCCTTCATTTATTTTAAAATTTTGTCGGTCTCCTAAACCTTGTTGGGAATAAGAGACAACATATCCTTAGACTCACCGACCTCGGAATTCTTTGGCTTAGGACGCTTGTGGGGAGGAATGTACCTGTCCTTCTCTCCCTCTCATTCTTTTCAAGTGGGGTTACAATCCCTCCACTTTCTATCACGATCTCTCCACCCATCCTCCTTGATCCAACTTTGTCTTACCACACTGCCTTGGGTAGTTTACACGATAATGTAACGACCCAAGAGTACCCCCTAGACGTCACACGATGTACTCAACCTCTCAGAGGTTTTATACAACCCTGTAAGAATTCATTCATTACATATGTATGAAAAGTAGCACAAAAATAGAAACACTTTTATAAAACGTAAGAACACTAAGTCTCATCATAAACCATCTTAGACATATGTCAATATCATCGGGTCACAATCCTTTCATTAATAGAAAACTTATATCAAATACAAATTATTTAATAAAAGAAAACTAGGAATAAGATCCATGTCCTCAATCATTTGAGGACATACCAATCTTGAGAGAAATCTACTTCCCAAGCTTCAAATTCTAGGAATCCTCACTTGCCACCACCTATACTTGTAGACATAGAGAAACATATGGAATTAGTGCAATTAATGCACAAAGTATGGTGAACATGAAAGAAAACCATCCTAAAATGGGACAATTAATTAAAAATATGTTTTTCATGCTATTTCGGATAAAAAACCTTCATCATAAGAGTTCAATAAACATAATACAAGTCAACAATCACATATGACATATTCAAATAGCATCACAACATAGGACTAAATTCCATATTCATCAAGTAAGCCTTTTTATCACTTTAGACTCTCTACATAAGATTACTCTAAGACCCACCTAAGTAAGACATGAAAAGACCGCCCATACACCCTCTTCAAACAAACCTAAGTGATCCTCAAAGCTAAACTAGATAAGAACCTTTGTATTCAACATACTTTAACTAAGTGAACATTAATCATTAAAGAAATTTAGGAGACAACAAAGAAATAGGGGACTTCACATAATGGTCTTGGAAGACCTAGGGAACTCACTTTAGTATCATCAAAGCCTACTCGTGCCATGTGTAGATAGCATCTCATTCCACTACCTACACGTTGTAGAACCTATCCAATAACTAGAGTGCACATTCCACATGATGAAAATAGGCATTAACCGACATAGACCACACAAGCTAGGCATGGAATCTGTTGTCATCAAAACCCTACAACGTGGAATATGTTCTACTTGCCAATGGTATAACTAGGACACATCCTATGTTCACATAAGGTATAACGAATATCAAAAGGTTTCTTTGTACTCTAGCCTCATACTCAACTAGATATAATCCCTAAAGAATATACATTCGGTTCTTTGCCTTAGTTCTCATAGAGTAAGTTCATTCAAATAAGTGTATTAGAGAAGGTACCATCACTAAGCCCTACCAACTCATAATACCATTTCCAAGAAGAGGTCCACTATGGCTGCCAGTCAAGGTTAGTTTGAATAGCTTTTGTGACTTTCTTATGGTTTCATGTCGTTCAAACTAACCTACCCCTATGTATACCATTCCACTCAAGAGGAGGCATAATTTAGGTCTACCACTTTAAGGATTCTTTATTAACCTTCTTTTCTTATTCAAGGTTCACAATCTTAACTTTATTTTCATATTCAAGGTTTCATATTTGTCTTTCATAGAAGGGTACCTACATTAGGTATACCGATCCTAGACTTCCATTAATACAATTATTCAATACAATTCAAGTACCAAGTAGGGACAACTAAGTCTACGAACACAAGATACAATATCATTCTACAAAGGCTTTCTTAATTTTTTATCATCATATATCAATAATTAGAGAAGAAGTATTTTCGATCATTTCCTTAAAGCACCCATGGATGATCATATTGACATCACAATAGCACCTTCACCTTATACATTCACATATAGCATAACATTATGACACCACAATTCATATAATTATACCGATAAGACCAAGCATATAACATTTATAACAATTAAGCACCACCACCATAAGTGTACCATAACAATCAATAGAAATTTGACATCAATTCTACAATAAATGAGGGAATTAGTTCAACTTACCATCTTTCAATAGCCACAAACACCATTGCTCATAATCTCCAACACTTTCACTTTTTAATAGAATTTACCAATCACCATGTCCATAAGACTAGACCACCAATTGATCCATATCAATGATTCCACAAAACAAAATATAGATATCAGTACTATAAGGCACACTATGAACAATTCCAACAATGATCAACATATAATCTAATAGCCCATAACAATCTAAATATCAATTAAACATAATTAGATCATAATCAATTCACTCACTTTATAACAAAAATTAGGAATTCAAGAAATACATGGTTTCGTAGAATTTTTATCATAAAACCATTAATTAACATTGAATACTTCATAAATCATCAAGTTAAGCCTTTTTACCTAAGAAACCATGCTTAGAATTTGTAATAGGGTTTAAGAGTTTTTGAGGATCTTTTGAAAAGCCTTTGAAATTGGATCCTTGAATGAGAGAAGAATCAACGAGTGTGAAATCCCATACCTTATAGTACAAAATCCCCCGAAAAATAGATGAATTGAATAACATGGATTGAATCTGCAATCCTAGCTCAATTGGCTCAAGCTCTTATGAAGTCTTAAGAGAACTTCTATTTGAAAGAGGGTTTTGATTTGTAAAAGTGAATCTAATTATAAGGTCTAGGTGTTTCGACTAGCTTAAAATAGATTAAAACACCTAAAATAGCGTCTACCATAATTAGAAAGAGGGAAGAAGTTTACCAATAACCCCCTCACTGACCGAGACAAAGATTTAGAACTGCAAGTGGTTGACCTACGACTACCAACGACAGACCGTAGGTTGTGTGGTTGGTGGTCATTCTAGTAGGTCGTAGTTAGAACTGTATGAGGGTTCATCAAAAAGGGGATAATCTCCCACAACTAAAGTGTGGGACTTCACCCCGACTATTGGGGGGGGGTCACAGGAGTTTAAGGGGCCGGCGTACCATGCGTAACCTGTCTGGTGCTAGTTCTGCTTTGAAACTCTAACTCATAATCCACTTTACTAAATTCTTTTCATGAACTTGTAAGGACCCTACATATCGAGGATCATATTCACTTATTTTCTAAATATCATAAACCCCTTTCATAGGTGAACACTTTTCTGAATACCCAATCATCAACTTGGCACTCAAAGTCCCTCCCTTACAAATTATAGGATTTTTGGCGACTTAGGTGGTCATAAGACTATCTCTAATGGAGTTGGACTTCTACATAACACATTTGCAACATCCGGGAATACCCCCTAGACATAACCAGTGTCGTCATCTCTTCGAGGACTAAGACTAAGCCTCTTAAGCTTACATCATACATTCATAGGTCAAAATTTAGAAGAAAATTTAACACTTATACATTAAACTTCAACTCGGAGGTTACATCGACCTCTACATACCCACATTACCATATATATATAGAGTATACATAGTATGTATATATATATATATATATAATATATATATATATATATATAGATATATAGATATATTATATATGTAGAGAGAGAGAGAACAGAACATAGTCACATATTGTTCTCATATCAAACCATCCTGATAACAGTATTCAAAATTGTGATTAGCCACAACGTCAATAAAAGGACCAAATATAGGTCATACAAATGTTTATACTCAATTGAAAGATAAAGAAAAACATAAGGTAGTCATCAAAATAAAAAAAAACATCAGCTGATAGTAGGCCATCACTTCGGAAAGTGGAGGACTTCCGTACTGGGATGATTAAAGAAATTCAATCTTCTCAATGTCGTCTCCAAAATCCTTTCAACGGTGAAATGAAAATGTTGGCGAAAAAGGAAGAAATGGGGTTGGTAAAAACACTTAGACTAGGTATGGACCATATGCACACATATCATGAAAAAAATGTTAAAATAGAACATTTCATCATTAAGTATGCATTTACATTGAAAGAATTTATTACACATTCAACAAGACCAACCAAATCAAACAGACATGATTCATTTAAGTCATAGGAATGTAAAATCCAAGACAAAACACATCATAACTAGGCAAGTCAACATGATATCAGAATGAAATTAGACATGCAGTCCAAGAAACTCTACCATCATGGCATAACCGTTAAGAGTGCATACCACCATTACTTTAACAATAGATATCAAAACATATTCATAAAGTTACACCCAATCAACATTATGGTCTCAAAGATGTGCAAAGATCACCAATTACATGTCATTGTAAAATTATAATCATATTTATAAATAAGAATATATACTCCTACGACTTCCTTAAGGAACTAGTGCTATGTTTTAGGTAAGTAACATACCCTACCTAGGGACTAGCTAAAACCCTTAGATCATCTTAGTTAGCGTTCAATCCTTAGTTCCATTTTACTTTTGGAACATGTTGCCCTAGACAACATAGACCCAACACGAGCTAATGTGGAACTCCGTGGTGTAATGGAACCTAAACGAAGAAGGCTACTGCCAAGGTAGTAACAACATGACATAGTAACTATGTGATCCACTAGCTAATATTCCTAGGGGGAAATAGTTCACGAAACTAGGAGAACATAGTTGGGACCCTCGTTATGCTACCATGGATTGTAGCCCCAAATCAAAATTAGTGATTCCTACCTTCCCTATGTGGGAAGGGAAACCCCACTCTAGTTCACTCGGTGCGAAGCTAGAGTCCCTTTTTGAAATGTCTTTAATTCTTTATTAATCAATCATAACAGATATTGTTAGGTCATAGGGTTCTTTCTAACCTGTATAACATCCATTCATCATCAGAATCTTAATAAGAATCGCATGAGTATTGGCCTTTCATTACATTTCAATAGTGATGTTAGCACATTAAATTTTCATCATGATAAGGCACATTGGTAAATCATTAACCATCTTATAACATTTTTTTAGGACTTTTCTTAAGCCAACAACTCAACAAATAATAGTCAAGACATTTCAATTCAAGATCATACCACCCTATCAATCCTAATAACAAGGGCATAATCCAATTACCAACATCATAACTTAATACAATTAACCCATAATTGAAGAAAGGATATGGATCATAGGAAACTTACCAAGTATCCTCAGAATTCATCATCAATGTCTTACCATCAACCTTCTTAACTCAACCCAATCGGGTTGTTGGTTTGTTTGTTGTAACACATAAATAATTCAATGCAAGATGATTACAAGGGCTTAAAGAATCACTACATCCCCAATTCGAAACGAGATCCGAGCTTAAGATAGATACTTAGGTCAAAAACTCACAACATACTTCATAACCTAGATCAATTACTAAGACTGAGGAATATTAAAGGAATATAAAATCACCCTACTTAAGGAGATTAGTAATAAAAAGCATCATCTAGTGTAATAAACAAATAACCATGGCAATTGAAGCCAACCCCCTATAACCTAATTCAGATCAAAATCATAACCTAGGATAGAGGGAATAGGTCATCTTTTACAAACTAGACCAATACATCAAGAATAACATAATGAGATAGAATACATGTTACTAAATTCATAATATCTAAAATTAAATCAAACAAATCAATTCATAACATCATTTCCAGATTGGATGAAAACCACTTGAAAATGAACTTGGAAATCATGAGGGAACCATTTGAGGAAAAGACGTCTCAAAGGTGAATTCTGATCCCATACATTGCCTATTGTGGATGAAACTGACCTTTGCAGTACTTTAACCCTCTACTAGCTTGGTATTTCAAGGGATTCTTTCATAGAGGGAGAAAGAAAAGAGAAGAAGAGAGTTTTGTTTTGAGTTATTTAGAGCTCGGTTAATTTTGTGGAGATGGGGTCTTTTATGTGGGGTTAATTAACCTATTAGGCTTCCTTAACCCCTAACTAATGAAATAACTCTTAATTATAATTTGAACTATCTTAAAACATGCACCTAAAAGACCTCAAAGAGACGTGACCTTGACCAACGGTCGTCTTGTGAGCGACGACCCCCTTGCCCCCTTCAGCTGCCTCCCCCCGTCTGATGCGTAGATGCACGACCCCAGACCCCCGAACCCAACAAGTCCTTCAGGGGATTTGCTATGTGTGGTACACCACGGATTGCATGGACTCGCGCAAATTACACACAATTTCCATAGCACTCCCTTCGTGGGTGCACCAATGACGAGCCAGTGCTTTTAACCCAAACGACAAGGGTCCTCTCAAGGGCCTTCTTTGGTTTTGGTCTAGGATATTAGGACCGTACATTTGGACAGAATTTCATCCTTAAACACATTTTTAGACACCTCACCAATTTTTATCATTTTTTCAACTCTTAAAAAGCTAGTCAAATATAAGCTAAGGCACCTAGTACCTCATGAAACAGTTCCCGAAACGTCATGAAACGTCTTGGTTTATAGATTCCCTTAAAATTAAAATTATAATAATCAAATGGACCTTAAAAATAATGTCATATCCTTAGGAAACTTATGTTAGGCTCTAGAATACGTCGTGGATTTTTCGAAGGGTTACAAATAATGGAACCAAATCTATCCCTATCACAAAGCTTCACCCTACTTAAATCAACCAACTGAGATCTACATCTAACCCATAACAAGTCTCATAGGGGCCCATTATCAAGATAGGAAATTGTGACTATTATGCGTACCAAAAACTCTTAAGAGGAAGTTGATCATCCCACCAATTACATTGAAATGATCACACAGACTCTCAACAGTCCTATAAGGATGAATGTTACACTCGCTTGGGCATCCGTTGTGGAAAAAATTCTATGTAAGATTAACTGAGTACCAGAGCTTCTTAAATGAATTCAAAATACTAGAGGTAAAACGGAGGAGGAATGACTTCAAACATAAGAGGTTAATGGAGGACCTCTATTTAGATGATAGACAAAGAAAAATCTATGCATTATAAAACTATCTCAGTAATGTAAAGTTTAAGTCTGAAAAGCCAAAAAAAATGTTGTAGACTTAGTAATTCTACCCAACACACACAAATGGAGTCCATGTTGTCTGCGAGTACAATTAAAGTGTAATAAAGTCTAGTTGATCACTTCCCACTTTAAAGTTAGGGATGTTGATATCTCTGAGTCATACCTCCTGGGTTCTAATGTTTAATTCCCTTGATAGGAATTAGGGAACTTAGGGGGGGGGCCCACAAAATCATGTTTGCTTTCCCTAAAAACTCCGATACCCAAGGAAATTCTTAGCTATTATGGATTATCAGACACACCATATGAGGGCACATAAGGACTAATTTCCTAGAGAGAGAGCAAGGTGGAATGAATATCTTTTGATAATTCTTTCTTTTTTCGTACATACGCTACACTAACATTTATAGATTATCTTTATGACCTTAAGGGACGGAGATAATTCGACCTAGAGTCATGAGCTACTCCTTTACATTCTCAGACAGTTCATTAGAAATGGGAAGTGAACGATCCTAGTTGGACTATTGGTTTGAGGTTATAACAAGAATATGCCAATCCATGCCTTAGATGAGATTAGAAATCCATCGTTTCTAAGTCTACAAGGTTATAAGGTGTTTTTCATAAAAGGATTGTGACATGGAAAATTTATGTATACCCGTCTAGCAATAACTGGGTTACCAAACTATAGTATTAAACTGATAATGTTGAAGAGTTTCAGGATTGACCCCTAGAAACCCTATTCATATGGGAGTACAATGGTACGAGTATCCATTAGATCTAACGATGCATTAAAAAATCTAAATGAAAGGCTCGTACGTACTAGTGGACAATATTAGGAGAGTCTTCCTGATCCAGGCAGACTTATAGAATTAAACTGCCTCTGGCGTTGACCGCCCACCTGTACCACAAGACAGAATTCTACGAACATAGGAGACTGGACTGATGGTACTGGACTGTAGACGTCAAGATATATTATTTTCACTTTCGTGACCCTGTTCATGGCAAGACGGGCAATTCTTCACAATTGACCAGGCTTTTAAAAACACCCAAAAACATCCTCCGTGCCTAAAAGACACTCACTTGGATGGTTTACCACACTGTGGACAAGTTAGGTAGTATTGTTTCCTGAAATATTTTAGGACTGGAGACTGATACATTTATATTTGGGTCTTTTGATTTTAAAGTGATGTCCACCATTCGATTTCCTGACGTATACAGAGTTCTCTATTCTAGCTTTCTTCTTGACCTTAGTTATTCCTAAGCTTATCTCCCAGAACTTGTGGTGATTGTTCTGATAGTCATACTCTAGCGTGGAAAAGTTTGATAACATCACAAAACTCTGCAATCAAAAAATCAATGGCTGGGATTGGAGGGATGCATTAGCATTACATTCATTAACATTTTGTTAGCGTAAGCGCTACGAGGAGGCATGATTTTAAATGCTTTAAAATTAGTATTGAACGGAGGTAAATTGGATCATACCTCAACACAATAAGAATATCAAGAAGTGAAGTTCTACTAAAAACACTTTGTCGCCTCCCTCTAATTCGCATATGGCAGGCACCTGACACAACCATAAAATTCTTAAGTGCCGACTTTCTGATTAACATCATAGGACTATTAACCTAGGGCTCGAATACAAAGTATGTATGCCTTCGAAGAGCTACTCCAGAAATGGGGACATGAGATTATAGCATAACAAGTGCCTAAGTAACCTTTTGGCTATCATAAGAATACTTACAAATATATTAAAATACGAAAGTATGTAGCTAACCAAAACAAAGCATTGAAATAAACTGAAGTAACAGGAACTAGCAAACTATTTGAAAAATAAACTATGATTTAATGACTTGAAAATATCAAACTCCGGAAGCTAAAATTAATTATTGTCTCAAATAAAAGATCTAAAGACTAAAAATGCTTGGGACATTTCAGCTAAATCTAGCAAAACCTAAAATAAAGGACTAAAAATCGAAAGATAATAATGTCAATCATCTTTTAAGAAGGAGGTTTACCACGAATGCAACTGAAAAAAAATAGGATCGGGGAACTGATCTATGCATGAGGATTTTTAAGTGGAGTACCTTAACTTACATGCACGAGAAGATGGAGCATAGATTATGCGTTAGTATTGAAAGGTACTCTACTGAAGGAAGAGTAAAGTTGGACAATATATATAACGAGCACTGATATGATGAGAATCATGATACTATACTAAAAGTAGTTGCAAACATGAACCAATGAATGCATTGACCAAGTGATACGGTGATACTAAAATAGTGAAACAAATGATAACTTGGTCAATTGCAAATAGAATCTTACTTTAGAAATTCAATAAAAGACAGAAAAACCACATTGATCTAAATGTGAGTCCTATATATACGCCCCATCGCGAGGAAACAATATACCTGCCAGATGGTAAGAGGTGTGACTCACGTGATCACTAAAAATCTGCAAAGGAGGGGACTAAAATACAGAGGAAACAATTATAAGAATGAGGGGTAACTGACCTTAGGTCCAAACATGAGTTAATTCTACTTCAATAAATATGTACAATTAACATGTTCTGACTGCTCTATAATGCTGATAACTCAAAATACCTCTTCGAAATCGCTAACGACTTAAAATGCACACATTTAACTTTAATAATGAATATGGAAAATTGATGCATATACATACTATTGATCTATCCTAGCTAATGTAAGTATTGAATTTAATAAGAACTACATAACTGGATTTTCTGAGGTTAGAAAAGAATCTACACACAATGATTTCTAATATCGCATGAATTCTAATTAGAAATATTAAAGTAACTGAATTAATAATATAATCTACTGAAACTCGAGGGAATCATAAGTCTAGATAATATGAACAAAATCAAGGATTGACTGAATTCTTGAGACCTAATGGGTTTTTTATTAACGAACCCACTAGTGAAATACCAATACTGGTTGAAGAATCCCATGGATAGATCTTTTGATTCAAGGTTGGATTTGATAGGAAATTGTTGCATTCTGCCAGGGTGCTAGACATTTCAACCTATTTGTTTTGCTCTAAGATTGATGAATTCTTGTGTGAATGATTGATTAGTTTAGGTTATAATAGTTTTTTAAGAGATACAATGACCAAAACACGTAGTGTAGGGGTATTTAATAAACTGCATTAGTAAAATACCAAACGACCCCTTGGCTTAAAGTTGCCGATAAGTTAGTAGAGAGTTGAATGTAAACTTGAGGGTAGACTACTACCCTAGACCAAGATCATGGTCTCCTAAAGGACCTAGGTCTAGATTGGTCTTACTTTACCAATTTTTGGACTTTTGGGGAGGAAGGGGATGCTGATGTCCATCACGGACACACCAACTTACGGTCCGTGGATCAACCTTACGGTTTGTGGGGGTGGTGACTTGGGATTCACTTTGCAACTTGGAAATCTGTGGGTTGGTCTATTTTTGGATACAAATTTGATACATGCTTAGTGCACTGCCTTTAACTAGGATTTCTTCATTTGTGACACATGGAACATGAACTTTTCAATTCAATGTTGGAGTCTTTGCAACTTTATAAATCTATATATTATTTTAATGTAATCCATAGGCCCCTACTGAGTTCCTTCTTCATCTTTAATTCAGTTTTTACATTAAATTTTTCATATTTACACCATGTAATCCTACAAATAGAAATATATAGTAGCAAATTCATATAATCTTCTTGCTTAAAAGGGACAAAATATAATTAATAACTGTGAGGGGAACATAATGATTTAAATATGAATTTTGACCTTACATCATGATGCTAATGCGCAAAAATGACTTCTTGTGATTGCCATGATGTGCTTCAGTTTTAATTGATGGGCTTCTTATCCCTAACATAAACGTAACCAAAAGTGATACAATTTCAATTGAAAAAGTTTTTGAACCAATTCTGTATAAACCAATGATTTTAGTAAGGGAGACTTGAAAATTCTTTTCAAGTATTTCTTGTTGTTAGGAAAAGTAATGGAGAAGAAGGTTCATAATAAATTCGCGAAATCATTCTACTATTCCACCAAACCCCAAATTATTACAAATCAGGCCGAAACTTAATGGGGAGTCTAATTTATCCCGGGAATATGGCAGTGTTAGTTTGAGTTTAACTATAAAAAAAAACTATTTTAATTGAATGTCAAATTAATAATGATAATTATTTTGATTCATATTATTTAATTAGTTTCTTATTGTCATTTCTTACAAGATTAGATTGATTGTTGTGTTGTATTGATCAATGTTTTGTAATTAAGATTAAGACCTTTGTATTGCAAAACAAGTCATGGAAAAGTCAATTGTACTAGCTAATGAGAACGAAAATTTTTTCGAGAGGATAACCACAGCATTATAAAACAAGAAAAGAAATTCGAAGTTCTAAATTGGCTAACAATAAGGTACCCAAACTTTGCATAGTATTTCATTTATTTCGCTATTCCATTGGATCATCAATTATAAGTTGAATGAAACAATACTTTACTTTCGTAATGGTCTCTTCTTATTGAACAATAATTTAAATGAGTGGTTTTTAGTTGTGTAGTAATGATATAAATTTTGTCTAATACAGATTTAAAAAATATTGAAATTTTGGTAATGTAAAATATATACCGAAATAGCGAGGAGATGTTTACTAATAACTGGCTAATGACATAAATATCTTGACTTTGTAATTTTGCAGGTTCTGACACAATCAAACACATTTATGGGAAATGACGTCCAATTGCCAATTGGAGAGAGACTTAAACAAAAAATATATTGATCACACAAAAGGACCACGAAATCTACGATAAACCATTTAGATTGAACAAACAAAAATAACGAAAATGATTTTGTCACAATATAAAGCAATATTTTATGATGAAATAATTTCCCGAAGTATATATTGAAGACACAATTAAAAAACAATAATTTTAGTGTTTCTATTTGATTAAGACGCTAAATTTCAAAATTTATCTTTAATCTCCATATTCTTTATCTTTAAGATAGATTTATGTTTTTCTTTTAAAAAAGGGTTGCCAAAATCTTGACCAACATCAGCTGTGAATTGTAACATTTTTTTGATCTGATGAGTTCAAATTGTGGACAATGTTGTTGAAGCTAAAAAAGTGATTATCCATTGATTTGACTCTTATAATATGAACAAATGAAAAAGCTATATTAGGAAATTAATGTTGAAAAGCTCGAAGCTATACGTTTGTTTGCAAAGCAGATTGCCAAAAGAAATCCTAGAGGATGATTCATTGTCCATTTCTGAGGTTTTTAAAGAGGTATTAGCATTTGTATTCACGGAAAGAGGATGAAGTTATGTTAGGAGTATATATGAAGGTTCTCGTGACCTCTTTATTAACTTTGAATCATATTGGGGTGTTGTATAATATGGTATATCATTATTTTTTAAAATTTTTTTTATGGTGTTCATACTGGGTTATTAGCATATTTAACATTAATAAAATGTGTATAGGATGATAGAGGTTATGCAAATGAAAAATAAAAGTTAGTCACCTAGAGAAGTAGATAGAAAAGGAAGAGATGAAAGGATTTTGACTTTCTTTTGCGATTTTTCAAAATATTGGAATTTTTTTTTGAAGGGGTGTTGTCAATTCTTAAGAGCTTTGTAAATTTTACAAAAGGGGTGTGACTTTGGTAAATGTTGTGATAGGGTTGGTAAATTTTCTGAAAAATTACGACTTTTTCAAAGTGTTTTTGTAATCTTTCAGATTAGGAACAATAAGTAATTATACATACTGCTCTTGTTGTCTTAAATAAATTGAGAGGTTCCCGCTCATTTTCAACAATGAATTTTTAGGACACTTTTATTCTTAACAAAAATGCTAGTGTAATTATCGCCCTTTTAGTTTTTTTGTTGGACACGTTAGTTTTATGTACTGAGTTGTTGGTTTTGACAGCCGTAACTTATGCAATAAACATCGGGAGTTGTCCACGCCCGAGCCTACACCCTATGCACGATGACACTCGAGGATCATTGTTGGACTCGAGCATAGCAAACTCTTGGCCTCCTAGATTAGTACAAGAGGAAGACTTAATTCACATAAATTATCTCAAAATATAGATTTGAAAGATTAAAATGAGAATGTTTAAAGAACATTCAATGGAAAAAGACCCCGGCCGGACTAGATTCTGAGACAAAACAACTGAAATAAACCAAGAACGCATGACATACTGTCAAGGAACAAGACTTATTAACTATGTTTATCTATATATAAGGACTCAAACATAAGGGATTAATGTGGTACAATACCCCGATTCATACTTACACAAACTTAAAGACAAACATAATAAATGGATCATCAGATTTAAATGACGCTCACCAGACAAACTCTAGAACTCAACTGAAATTAACAAAGCTCTGGGTTGTTGATCCTGGTCACCTCATATAAAAGATGCATGCCAAATGACGTCACTACATGAAGGTAGGAGCATTATAAGAAGAATATAAATAAGGCATACGCTTGAAAATAGGAACTGAAGAAAACACTTACTCATCTCAACTCAACTCAGTTCAATATCATGTACTAGTAATATGCAGGTATAAGAAAAGCGTTTTTTAACCAATGGATAGCAATTCATATATTTAAAAAATGCATATATCTAGTTTAAATGCAAAATTACAAAATAAAATCATTTGTGTATTATAAATACAAAATACCTGTGTGGGAGGTTCCTAACCAACAACGATTCCTGTGAGCTAAGTGATGATTACATCGTCTAGCCCACACTTCTAAGAACTTGTCTACACTTTTAGGGATAAAACCTACAACTAAGGGATGATCCATGTTTATGCAAAAAAAAGGAATCATCTAAAAAATAGGTTCCTTTCTACCCACGTTGGATACATGATTCATGAAGACTTTGAATATGTGAACTCGTCCTCAACGGTACTCAATACTACTCAAAAAATTTAATAACATTTTACGTTTATTTAAACACACAAACTCTTTCGAAAAGAGGATGATACACAAAACTTATCAAAAAACTCTTTCGGAAATCCTTGTTTCATCTCATCTAAAATGTTTAAAACATTACTCCTAGTAATCCTTAGTTACATATATAATTTCGAAGAAAATTGAAATGACATCAACTATTTCTCAAACTCCAAATGCTCATCATAAAAGCAAGTTTTTTAAAACGATGGCAAAAAGATCTTACTAATATATCTGGAAGAACTCTCAAGACTTGCTCAGATCCTACCGTGAATGTCAAGTATGGATTCAAGGTTAGGATTATGAATGAATGATATTTCGAGGTTAGTGTTATTTTAAAGTGATTATAGAATTAGTATGAGTAAAGGTGCTCTTTTTAAAGAACTTAAACGGAGTAAACAACATAAAATGGTTAGGGGTAGGTGGACCATAGTGACACTGACCTCTGGCGCGGGACTCTAGTGTAACATTCCAGAAAATGTACTCGTCTAGTGAAGAGCCACAGTAAGTTTTTCAGATAGTATAGGGGTTGAAATAGGAATCCAATGTCCATATTTAGAAATATTGGGCATGTAGAAAATTTGACTTAAAGGGTAGTAGCCAAATCTAAGCATTAATGAGCTGTTTAAGAAATGTGCTTGCATAAAGACCCTAAGTAAGAACATATGTTTCATAGTATTGACAAATCTATATTAGGAATCCATGTGTCAAGCCTAGGCACCATAGCACATGACCAATTAAAATGGGCATGTAGATTAAGCAGTGCCCAAGGACATAGTGAGGATCATTGGGATAGTAAGTAAGTATTCCAAAATGAACCATCAAAAATAGTTAGTTATGAAAGTACAAGCAACATATATTCAAGCACATGTGAAGAAATGGCCAAGGGAGGGGAAAACATTAACCGAATTCGGTAGGGATTGTTAGGGGCAGGACAGTGTAAGGGTTCCTCCATGTGAGGCCTAACTCCCTAACCAACTCTAGGCTCTAAACTTACCTAAAAAGATAAATAGTCTAGACTAACCGAAATAACCAATTAGTGCACCCGAACAACCTAAGATTAAAGGGGGACCACTACCTCGTAACGCCTTAACGAGAAACCTAGTGCCTAACTAGGATGTCCAAAAGGGTAGTATGGTCCCAAAGACTTGGGTTAACTTTACGTAATTACCCTAGGTCCCTTAATTAATAAATTAAAAATTGAATTAAATAATAAAATTTCAAATTTGGCCGAGACCTTAGCAAATTTGCAGATTTTGCTTAAGTCAATTGTTTTCCTACGTTTAGTCAAATTAGGAGGACTTAGTAAATAAATAATAATTTATCTTAATGAGCTACTTAGAATAATTGAATGTGTCAAGATCAGTTTCTAAGACTTAGAATCACGTTCAAACCACTAGAAAAACTAACAACACAAACATAGTAAGCAACCGACAAGAAAACAGGAAAGTTCTCCGATTCTCTCAGCGTTTACTCAAGGTTTCGTGCAAGGTGATATTAATAGATTAAATTCTACATAACGTATGGGTTTTTTTCGTCCTGAAATTCTCCTCCAAGAGGCCTTTTCAAACGCTTCAACACTTCATGAAATTTCGAAACTAGGAATGTTCCCAAACATTGTGATGTCGACTCCCTAATATCCCTTGTTTTCGATTTAATAGATGTCGATGGAATCTCTAAAAAGGGTTGTATGTGGTGCTAACTGAATTTTTATGATAATTTTCATTGATTTGCTCATGACTAAGGAGACTATAATAGATTCGAATGATTTGAGTGTTAGTTATAACGAATTAAGGAATGATATAATGTTTATTTGTGTTTCAAGCATATGAAGTTACTATGAATCGACTCTAATTTTAGTTATGTAAAATGTTTAAAAGTTTCGACGGTATGTTGAGAAATCACATTTACATCATGAAACTAATTGATTTGATTAGTGATAAACATAATGAAAATAGTTCAAGTAAAGTTGGTTCATGCCAATAAATTGGCCAACAATGTTTTGCCCAAAAACTTTAAGGATTGGCTTATAATGTTATTTTAAATGAGAAAAGATGGTTAATGACAAGTATACAAAATTAAGGCCTGACCAATGTAGCTTTTAATCCTAACCAAGGGTATGCAAATCATGGACAAGTCCAACATACCCTTTACAATGGACACATGAACATAGTAACTACATTGAACAAGTCTTAACTTTTATAAAGAAGGGTATAAAGTTTACTACAAGACATAAGAGTTAAGGTGTGAATAACCTAAATAAAAGTCTTTGGATTATGAAAGTAATAGTGCGGTTTTAAAGTGAGGCAAGTCTAACTTACACCTAAGACAACTATTGTAAAGATACTCACATATGATGTGATAATCGTGCAGACAAGTGTCATTAACACCAAGATGAGAATGTAAGGTTAATTCACATTGCATAAGTAAAGAAATGGATGCGGTTATCTTCAAGATTTCAGTAAACCTTCTAACTATAACGCAGCTTCTAATGTTTGAGTTACTATAAAAGATGTAAAGAAGAGAAGTTGAGCAAAACCACTGATAGACTAGCATGAGAATGGTGCCAACACATGTAATCCTCATGATAGAGGCACACAAGGTGGATAAGTCGTATCCATCTGTCTCTAGTATACGAACTATGCTGCCAGCATAGGGAACTAGCAGTTGATTCCACCTAAAGGAGAGAGTTATGATGAGGTTTCACTGTGGCCGGTGAAAACCCACCCCTTTTTTTGTGTGGGAGAAAGAAAATGGATTTCATGTAGATCACATGATCTATGGGATTAAATTTCAAGAAAGTATTCTGTTTTTACTTAGAGTGAGCCACCTCTTTTGTGTGGGGAAACACTAGACTTGGTTCACTTAGCGTGAAACCAATCCCTTTTCGGTTGTAGGGACCGACAAGGATTTGAATTTACTTCAATGATCTACGTTCACTTTGATCGGTGACCACCCCTTTTTGGTGGTTGGATAGACATGGATTTCAGGTTGGTCGCATGATCTTAAGCTAAAGATTTCGTTAAGAATGTAAGAAAGAGAAGAAGAAATGTTAATTTCAAGGTGAAGATAAAAAAGTCAGAGGCATAAGTATATCAAATTAGTGGTTGTAACAATGAAGTTTGAAAAAGTTATTGCTGGGGACAAATCAAGATATATGCTCCAATATGTTCAGTTTGCACATGACGGAAATAATGTGATATCCCAAATAAAATTGACTTATGGTGACTTCTTATATTATGCCAATAAGGTAACTAAAATTTAATGGATAATAGATTTCCCATAATATCCAAATATGAAAATGAAGAAATAGTGGACTAGGCCCAAACAATGATTGGACTATAAAGATTCCATGCCCAATCTATCAAGATGGAAAGAATAACTTATTGTAAGGATAGACAAATCATTTCAAATCTTTGGATTATTATTGAGTCATTGTAGGTATAGAACTACAAATTGTAAGTAAAATATAAGATTAAAGAACTTTGAACACAACTACAAGAAGAAAGACTGAAAAATAAACTAAGTAGAACAGATGGGTCTTCGGGTTTGGAGGAGCAATGTTAGAATTTTGTTCGATGTCTTCTAAAATTATATTGAGGATTCTAAGGTTCTTATGCTCATATAAAAAGAGTTGTGTGCTTTTAAGCATTAAAATACGTCAATTCAGTCAAAAAACTCAAAAATCACAATTAGGAAAGTCTAGTGACTTCATTCAGAAATGGCATGTTGGATAGGAAGAGATTCTCTGTCATGCATAGTACTTATGTGTCCTACCTCATACCTTCACTAGTTTATAGGTGCAAGACCGAGAGAAGATTGAAGAGGGTTCGGATCAATGATCTCTAGACATGGTAGTCCCTCTTGCGTTCGAGGATTGATCACACCTAGCATTTCCATCTAAGTAGTTTAGGCATAGCTAGTGGATGTTGTCCCAGAGTTTCATTTAGGACTTTATTCAACGCTTTGTATTAAGGCGTTTGGCAAACTATTACTATAATTGATTTTTATTGAATTGCCTTAATCGCTTGTAGATGGTTGTGTCACGACCCAAACCGATCGCGGACTGGCACCCACAATTTACACTCATAGTATGAGCGAACCACAATCTCAACCGTATCATTTCAATTTATATCAACATAAAGCAAATGCGGAAGACTTAAAATCATAATAAAAGACAATTCAATAATTTCTAAAGTCAACATTATAATTCCCAAAATCTGGAAGTCATCACCACAAGAACATCTATGATCAATTTATAAACTAAGTAGTCTCTAAGAAGTAAACAAAATAAAAAGGCTAGTCTATGCCGAAACTTCAAGGCATCAAGACTGAGGAAGGAGATCCAGTCAAGCTAGAAGCATTAGCTCACCCTGAAGATCCGGTGTGACGAAGACTGGCCTGGAATACTGTTGAGTCGAAGATGG
Organism: Solanum habrochaites; assembly: GCA_027704765.1. Lineage (NCBI taxonomy): Eukaryota > Viridiplantae > Streptophyta > Magnoliopsida > Solanales > Solanaceae > Solanum > Solanum habrochaites. The sequence continues at coordinate 40,787 of JAKWJA010001504.1, read as the reverse complement.
ATGGCACGTCTGTGGCATACCACGATTATTACAAAAGAAAACATAAAAGTAGGGGTCAGTAAAACCACAAGTCTGAGTAGGATCATGGCCCAACTAAAAATAGACAACGGTATATATCAAGTAAACATCAAAATCAACTAAAGCTTAGCATGCACATTTACACGTACAATAATCGTGGTTACAACACCAAGCACATCAATGAGGACTCACGCCTCATCATCATATCATTTTGGAAACATGTTCTTTAGATTGAGTAGATTAGTATCTTTAAGATAATATATTATTTAACTCTCGTGTCGGTACGTGACACTACGTCCTCATTCTACACTGGTACCGGAACGTGGCACCGATCCATATACATCCTGTGTAGGAAACAGTGACACTCCGATCCTCATATTCTATCCGGGTACCAGGAAACCGTGGCCCGAATCTATATACTATCCTGGTGTCGGAACGCTGAAACATCCGATCTCATATTCTATCCTGGTGCGGAACGTGACACTCCGATCCTATAGTCTATCCTGGTGTCGGAACTGACACTCGATCCTAAATATTCTATATCTCGGTACCGGAACCGTGGCACACGAGCCCCATCTCATACTTCGTCATAAGCTTCTTTTATCCACGGCTCATCATTAACAAAGTAGGATTAGGGTTTCTCAGATTTAAGTTCAATAGATTCATCATGCTTATTTTATCACAATATAATATATATATATAATCACATCATGCATAACAAAATTAAGCATATAGAGATCATAAATAATACCCAACACATATCATTCACTATTAAGAGTTTACTACGATAGTGTATAAACATAACCTACCTCCACCGAAGAATTGCGATTAACAAGCTATCTTCTCCATCCTTGCTATCTATCGGTTCTCTCTCTCCTATCACTCGTTCTCTTCTTCTTTTCGTCTCTCTTTCGTCTTTATACTTCGTTCTTATTCAAACCTCCTTTCTTGTACCCTAATTAGTATATATAAGAATGAAAGAATGGCCAATAATAACCCACCATAATTAACTTAAGGTGCCTCTTCTAACCCTAAGTAATAGATCTAACCTTAACCCTCGAACTTTATAATAAGCAGGATAGTCAAAAATATCCCTTAACAGTGTAAAGAAGTCCGACCAGACTGGGATTGCGCAACCTGCGACGGCCGCGTGCCTGCGCGGTCGTCCTGCAGGTCGTTCACAACCTCAGAGAATCAGATTTCCACCTAGAGCTGTGAAGGTCCGTTCACGCCTGATGACGGTCCGTCCTGACATTCTTTTGTGACGGTCAGAGAGTCGATTTGCAGTAACCAATTGCAGATTTTCCAAGTGTTTTGAACGAGACCCTACGACGGCGATCGCGCCCCTGACGGTCCGTGTGGGGGCCGTCGCCTCAGCCATTTTGCAGCAAATAAAATCTGTGCTCAAAACACGACTAAAACTGAGGCGTTACAGTTGTTTAATGTGAGCATTAGATATGATTCTATATAGTATTATATGAAGTCTATGTAAATTCACTTTGTTTTAAAAGTTTTGAATTTTCTGCAAATTTAAACTATATGACTGTGATGAAAGCTAAGAAGGATTTTTTGCCGACTTCTGAGAGGTTAACAACGTCGCTTGCATTCGGAGTTCCAGACTTTGGTGTGGCAACACCCTAAAGTTCAGATAGGCATTCAGGTGCACTATGGTGTGTCGCCCAGAACTTTGGAGCATCCGCATCGTTCCGGCAATCCCAAAAAACAATCTGACTCTTTTTTCTCTCGTTTTCTTCTCCTAAAAACACGTCAATTGAAAATTTTGGATTTCATCAGATTTTACTTATATTCAATTACCCACTATAAGTACAAAAAGAATTTAATTTAAAAAAACTTTAAAACATGATTTCTAATGTCACGACCTAGGTTACTCAATAATGCTAAGTAAACGTACAAGACCCCGAGAGGCCTTATACAAGGCCACTTAACAATCATATGATAATGTAATAGAAGATGTGCAGGCGTTTAAAACTTGTCAAATACAATCAGTCTTTTATAATGCAAGTGAAGTCTAATATGACAGTGTTCAAACATCCTAAAACATAAGAGAAAGGTAATCTGCGGATTCAAAAATATAATAGTCTCTAAAGTAAAAAGAAATACATCAAATAAACGGGGTTATAAAAATATTAGATATAATGAGACTCACCAACTTACTTCATTATGAACTAGATTTAGCCACAAGAATGTAATCGGGGAGGCCAGAGACTAGATTTGATAAGAATGTTGGCAAGGTATGCATTAGTAAACCAAATAGAAATATGATGCCTAGAATAAAAAAAATAAATATTAGAATTAGTTAACGTAAGAGTAAAGTCATTAACCATATTAATGCATTAAGAAGCATCACAACAAAAGAGTAATACTTTCTAAGTAACCTCACTATCCTTATCCAGACTTAGGATATCGCCTCTAGTCACTATTACATCATAGATGGAATTCAGAACCATTCCACACAAGTCAATTTTATAACATATATTATTAACATACTTCCTTTAAAGAAACATACAGATTCTGCCTATATGGCCTAGCGAGTTTTTCTAAAGCTAATGGTATTCACCGTTTCCTTACTATATATTGGCCTCCCAGTAAGTGTTTCTAGATACGATGGGTCTTTTATTCCATGTATTCATTACCCAGTACGAATGCGGGGGCACTCTCCTCTTTTCAAGGTCAAAGGATTCGGAGAATCGCCTGCAATCATTTCATCTGGAGGTCAAGGGAATGGATCTGACTTATTCACTCATAACAATTTAGTCTAGATTCATTTTAGATGAAAAAACCTTTCAACCTCGAATTTAATTCCCCATGTGCTAAACGGCTTTGACGTTCAGTTCAACAATGATTTCAAGTAATTATAGGAAAGTTATAGCATTTAAGATCAATCAATGTGTAGTTAGGCTTTATCTCAAGCACTACTCTCCTTATCTCAATCTAGATTATGATATAGGAATTAACATCATAGTCATCATATATGCTCATCTAGAACAATTCTAGTCATAACTCAATCAATCCCTATTAAGGTTATATCTATACCATAGAGTTTCCTCACATGTATCAAACCTATAATATCAATTCAACCCTTAAAATATAGGATCGACTAGACTTTATGTAATTAGATGCTAGATACTGAAATTATATATATTCAATCATAAACAATGTAATATACTAATTGGATCAGAATTATCATAACACACAACAGTGGAAGAACCCTAATAGAATGGCAATATATTCATAAAATTGTAAAATTCATGGGAGGATGGAGCAATGATGGTAAAAACCATTCATACCTAGTCCAATTTGTTTTTTTTTTTGAGAATTGGTAATTTGTTCTTGACCTAGTCAATCTCTATATTCTTCTTACCAAACTTTTAGAGAGGAATATTTTACTGGGGTGTTTGGGATTCTTTGGGATTTTGACAAATGAATTAATTCGTGGACTTGGGGTTTAAAATCATTTATAGGGTTTCTATACTTATGAAAAAATGACACTAACTTCATTAATAAAAAATGAGGAAAAAACCATTAATTCCTAAAAAATGTGACATGTGTCACGGCTCGAGGTATACCATCGAAGAAATGGTATTTTCAAGTCTCCAACAACGTATTCACCATCTTTAAAGGTCTTAAACATTAACACCCCGAAAAATACTATTACCATGATTTCAGGCGATACATCATTGCTCTAATAACATAAGGGGTTCATTCCATCTCACATCTGGAAATTCTTTAAATTTGTGATAATTTTTAACGTGCTAACATAATGGTTATGTAATTGAAGGTATTTATGGGGGTATTTATGTAACTACTAATTATAATTCCATATAAGTTGAAAGTTTTGGTATCAAGTATATATATATGTACACAATTTGGGCAGATCACAATAAATTGGGTAGCACCTTTATTTGACATTTGCATGTGTGACTAGGTTTCAATCTTGATACTATATTTGGAAACTCCCCCTTGTTATTTTTGTTTCAATTGAAGTCTAAGTGCATTATACATTAGCAAAACAATTTTTCTTCAAAATCAAAAGAAAAACTAGGTCCTTTTGGCTAGAATCCAACACACACACTTCATCTTGGTAAGTGATAAGGAATTTCTTTTACTACTGGGTAGTGTTTGGTAGTTTAATCATATCTCGTTCAATATAACTTTGTTTACAGTTAGTAAATATGATTTGGAAATATAATTCTTAATTCTACAAATATTATTCTTATAGAAAACTCTAATTTTGCTGTTACAAATTTGAAATATGGGACGCAACATAGGACAAGTTCTGTCCAACTTCTGGAATTAGAAATCTTGTCTATTCAACTGTTTGTTTTTTGAATATATATTTTTGTACAAAACATATTTTGACGTGATAATTGATTATTCAAGTTTAATAGATGTACCTACATCTTTTATGAAGGATATAAAGTCTATTTTCTCTGTTTTCTCTGTCAAATATTAGTTGTGACATGAGACATTAAGATCGCCAGAATCACTGTACTGGGAGCAATAGTTTTATTTGTAAAGGCTAAGCATATATGTGAAAATTATTCTATTTTACTTTGACATTTTTGAGATACTAGTAATTAAATTTGTTATTTAATTACATTTTTAAGGTTGTATATACTCGTGAACCATTTAAGGACCTTCATACGTTGGTTGGTCCATGGTTTGAATTCTTGAAGTCGTGTTGGGTTGTTTCTTCGCTAAAGTGTTGAGGTTTGTGTACAAACTTATACTTTACTCTTTTTACCTGCTGATATATCTGAAAGTTTATATTGGTACATTGATTACCTCTTTTCACTTTGCATTGTTGTGTTGTTGTCGTTTAAGAAGTTAAAGACTCTTGTGTAACTCGCCACTTGTACGGATTGTTTGATCACTTGAAATTCTTGTTCGGATATTATCCTTCTTGTTGTTGTGACTTTGTCACTATTGACATGCTTATTGATTCAGATCATTTCCCATCTTATTCTGGATTTTTAGTTCGTCTTAAGTATGGGAGCTGTCCATTTTAGGTACGAACTACAAAACCATGTTTAATATGTTTCTTGGTTCTCTTGATTATGAGGCTTTGACCCTTCTTGATACAGGGTGTCGACCCTTCTTGTTTCTACTTGTGCTTGGTGTAAATACATGATGTATATATTGGGCGATGAATGTTATTGACATTTGGAGCTTAATCATCCAAATAGATACTCTTTGTATGTTGTTTACATGATTTACTTATTATATTTCAATTATGCTACCCTTGACTTGAGAATGATGACTTGGTGAATTGAAGACAACAAATCAATTATTTTTACACCACTAAGCTTAATGATTAGCGTTAGTTGTTTCTATCATAGGGAATGTTCGAGAGGACGGTTGAAGTTGGTCATTGAAGATGGAGATTTTAAAAGCCTTAAATGAAGATCACACTTGCATATAAACATATATATATATTGTATAAACCTTGGGACTTGTGCACTATCTATGTGTTTTATAATTACATTCGATTTTGAGGGATGATTTGGTCATGTCACCATGAGTTGTAATATAAGTATGAATATACGTTTTTATCTTATTGGGGTGTGTAAATGCAAGTCTTGTAATATAATAATTTACTATATGTTTTGTAAGTTGTGTGAGGCATGAACATGCTGATTTTTGCTACATGGAAGTTGGTAATACTTTTGTTATTTCATCCTTAAATGTGAGGATAAATATGCATGAAAGCTTGTCGGTCTTGCATAACAGATTTTGGGAGGCTTTTCCGTCATTAATTAAAATTTCGTGCCATAAAAATTTTGACCTTAATTAAAAATTTAAAGAAGGCAAGATGCACATCCTTAACTAATTTATTCGTTATGAACCTAATCCCTCAACTAGATTAAAAAAATTAGTATAGCTTCGTTATTCTATTTTAAATGTCGCAAGTATTAAATTAGGTGTTTTGTGAATTGTAATATCTCTCGTAAAGAGGCTCTACATACATGCCTTTTGACATCATTCCTTGCATATATATATGTAAAGTAGTGCGAAATTAAAACTTTTTACAACATCGCATAATACTTCAAATATCTTTTATAGAATATCATAGGAAAAGGGCTAAGTCTCGTTGTCTCCATCCTAGAGACACAAATATCGTGGTTCAAGGACCATACATCAACATAATAGAAATAATAAAGTCTAATACAATGTGTTTAACAAGAAAAGTTAAACATGACTATGTCCTCGAATTAATTGAAAACATACCCCAACTTGCTTCAATGAATGCTAATATCCAAGCCTCACTTAAAATGACTCCTCTTACTTGACACCTACACCTTTAAAGATATGACAAAATATATGGAAGTAGCATTAGAATGCACTAAGTATGGTGAAATGCATTAAAATCATGCTAAAAGGAAATTTTTCTTTACAGTTGGCTTTCATGCTCTTTTTTGAGAAAACCTCACAACATAAGTATAAAAAACCACTTCAAGTCGATATATACACATATAAGTCACATTCCACAATATATCATCAACATCACTTCAAACATTCCACAATAATCTAAAATCTAAATGTTTTATTCAAGAACCCATGACTAGATATTAAAATAGAGAGTTTATCTTTGAAAGACTTTGGAAATCACTTTGAAATTTGGCTCCATGAAGAAATGAGATTCAAGGATGAATAACCTACCTCAATTGATTGTAGACCACATATTTAATGAAGAATTGATGAATAATCATCAATGAATCTTCAATCCAAGATCTATCTTGAGTTTTGACTCCAATGGAGTTGTAGAGAGTTCTTTAGGGATTTGGGTTTTGATTTGGAATAATGAATTCATTTAGGTATTTAGGACTTATAAACCCACTTGAAATACCCAAAACACCTCTAGGAAACTTCCCATTTATTTATTTAGATGTGGGGTGAATTTACAAATTCATCCACTACACTTAACAGTGAGCCTGCGTGAAATATAGACACCATAGACAGTTGCCCATCTGCGGGGCATAGGACCATGGACGGGCCGTCCTGGCAAGCCGTCGATGGATTCAAAGACTTGAACTTGGGATATTAACATCTCTAGGCTAAGTACTGACCTACGCCTCCAACCTACGGGGTGTCGATCATCCTACTGGGCATGGATGCCATCTGTAGGTGAGACTCATTTGGACAGCATTGGCTCACAAGTTGGGTCTTTACTCAAGGAACCTTGTTTGGTCCTTGGGGAGTTTTTCCCGGACGTTTCCAACTCAAATACGATTATATAAACGTTAAGGACCTCTCACATCAATTTCACACAAAACAAACACGTAAAACGGGACAAACTACGCTAAGGCACACAAGAACCTTTCAAAGCAAACCTTTTGAACGTCATGGACGTTCTTAAGGACACGTTGTGCTCTCAATGGGCTCGATTTTATTGTTTTCAATAATGTTTCTTTTTTTTTTTGCAGATTCTATTTTTTTTCATTGAATCTAACTTTATAGTTTTGATAATATACTTCAAATTTGTTGTTTCTTTTGAAGTTATGCAAATTTATTGGTCTAAGAATCTTAGTAATATTGATCGATAACAATCTTAAAGAAATTAGTTTTATTATTTTTAATTTGCATTCTGTTTGAAGATTATAACCTATGTGGTTTTATACTCTATGTGAAATTTGTTTGCTTCTGATTCTTGGTGACTTAAATCTCATGATTTTCCACTCCTTTGATTTGAAGAAATATAAAAACTTCACTACATGTATTAAATGTGCATTTGTTTTGAAAATATATTAAATTAGCCAATTTATTACATACTATGTTTTAAAGAATATTTAAACTTGAAGTATAAAAATCGTCAGAAATATTAAAGCTAAATGATTCAAAAAATATAAAACTTCACTTCCATATGGTGAAATGCTTCCTCTCTATCTTCTCCGAGCTCTGAGCAGCCTATGTAGGTTTTGGATTAACCCTCAACTATTTTAGCACTAGAAAGTGAGAACAATTAAAAGTGACAGATCCCCTATAACAACCATACACCCTCAAAAGAAGCGAATCCACAACAGTAAAATTCACGCAATGGCGGGCTGACGTCAGCCAAGATCAAATTCAAATTCTAAATTTATATCGTGTCACCCAAAATTTCTTTGGCAACGTATTTGAAAAAAAATCGCGGTTTGATACGAGATGGTAATTTGATTAACGATGAAATAGATTGTTACGCTTGACTATGTGTGTGACATATGAAAGGTTTTTGAAAAATTGTGAAAGTATAATCTTAAGCTTAATCCATCCAAATGTGTATTTGGTTTTCCGTCTAGAATTTTTTTGATTTTCATAGTTCCCTAAATATGTATTGAATTAGAACCTTCCAATATAAAGGTTATTCAAGAGTTATTTCCCCCTAAAATAAGAACGAAAGTCATGAGTTTACTTGGGAGATTAAACTACATTAATAGGTTCACCGCTAAATTCACCACTACATGTGAGCCCATTTCAAGTTGCTTAAAGAAGACAATGTTCAAGTGGTCTGACAAGTGCGAAGAAGCATTTGACAATATTAATAAATACCCGACAAACATTCATGTCCTAGTCAAAATCAGTAGGCCATTAGTTTTGTATCTAACAATGATGAATTATTCATTTGAATACGTGTTGGGCAACATGATTTCACAGGTAAAAGAGAACAAGCGATCTATTATTTGATCAATATGTTCAAAACATGGTTGATATTAAAATACACTTTCATAGAAACGATATGTTGTGCCCTAAGTCTCCCGAATATTTAAAATATCTTTTGTCCTATACGACTTGTATAATTTTCTGAATGGATCCGTTGAAGTACATCTTTCAGATACCCATGCCTAGAGGAAGGTTGGCAGAGTTGTAGATTCTATTTACAAAGTTTGGCATTATAGAAATCACATGTACCTCCATGAAAGAATAAGAATTGGCTAATCATTTGGCAGAAAATCATGTTGATTATGAGTGTGAGATATTGACAACAACCTCTTCTCATGAAGAAATTCATTCCACTGACAGAGAAATTTGGGAGGGAATTTACTAATTAATATTTTAGTTTGATGGAGGTGTCTTTATAAAGTTTGAATAGGTTATTCAAATTCCTATTTTACAAACTGGGCATCACTATCCTTCCACTACATGATTTTATTTATTATGTATAAATAACGAAACAGAATATGAAGCTTACATCATGGGATTAAACATGAAAGTTCAGTTAGAAGTAAATGATTTAGTAGTTTTTGTCATACCAAAGCCTACAACGTAGACGTGAACGACACTTGAGAACCATTTCTTATCCTAAGCGAACCCTTAACCTAAGTTACTATGACTCACATTATTTACATAGTACACGGAAGCTTAAATTAGATAAACATTTATCCCTTAAAAGAAAAATCTTAAATTAGTTTCTTCAAAATACCTAACATAAGTCATAAGTTAAACAAACATGTGGAGAAACAATGGAAACATCTAATTTTGTCTGTGTATGAAGATTAAAATAGTTGAAGATAGATTTTGGAACAAGGCCCACGACACCTCAAATGCTACTAAAATCGATATGAAAATGAAGTCTCCCGGAATCAAGGAGGCCTCACCAAATATTATCTTCGAGGTTAAGGCAAACTCACCAAAACATCTGTTGATGATTCTGAACACTTGAATTTGTATCATTCAAGATGAAGACCGAATAACATCAGGATATTCAGTGCAGAGTATGTAATAAGGCTTAATTAAGCAATAACTAAAATGAGGAACTAGAAGAAACTCAAGTAAATCAATACATAAACATGATGTGAAAGTCATTTAAGCTTTACAATAAGATATGCACTAAAAGTAATATGAAAATAATATACTTTACTTATGGGGATTTTCTCTAACTAACAACCATTACCATAAGCCTAGAAATGGTACTACATTTCACTCACATTGCAAGGTTCATCCTATATCTTGTCGGGTATAGAATGATAATGTGAATATGTATTCATCTAATAGGCCTTCTTAGAGGCAGTGATGAGTCTCATGAAGAATCAATGCTATCCTTGATACACTCATTACATAGTTTTATGCGACTTTTGAGTTATAAAAGACTATAACCCTTGGTTCTCGATACTACTCCCAAAATAATCAATATAAAATTATGCTCAATTCAACCTTACAAATAAAAAGGGCTAATACACTTCTGAAGTACTTTTCAAAATGTCATACATACTTGCACGGGTTTTAAACTTACTTTTAAAAGTACTTATTTATAACAGTTTAATTACGAATTATACCATATCATTAATTATTTATAAATCAATTAAATTTTACTTTATAAAATAATTAATCATTTAATAATTTTATATTATTATTAAATTATTTAAATAAATATTACACCATTATTATCTCTTAGACAATGGGGTTGACATTCATTATTATTCCCTTATTTTTGCATTAATTAAATAATTAATCTTTTTATAACTTTATATTATTATTAAATTATTTAAATAAAGAATACACCATAATTATCTCTTACACACATGTCACATCCCTAGAGCACACCCTAGAAGATATGACACTCTAGGAGTGTGACACGGCGTACTGGACCTCTCGAAGGTCTTGTACAAGACATTGACATCATTTATTTCATATATCTATGAGAAGTCGTGCGAAATTAAAAAATTTCACACAAAATATCTTAAAATTTCTTTCGTATCAAAATCATTGAAAATACTAAGTCTCAAAATACGTCAATCTTAGACTCAAGAATATTCGGGACACGACCCATATAATATGAAATATAGTATTACTTAGTCTATTACAGTACTTGAATAAAATAAATCTAAAGACAATTATGCCCTCTAGTCAAGTGAGGACATACTTCAACTTTGCTTGAACGATAAGTAGATTTTAAGCTTGATCTAGTATACCTCTCACCTTCCACCTTCACCTTTAGATATAAAAAAATGTATGAAATTAGTACAAATACATGTACTAAGTATGACTTAATGCATAAAATCATGAGAAATAGACATTTATAACAAATATGCTCTTTTTTATTAAAATTTCATAGTATAAGCATAAGGATCTTTTATTAAAACTTCATAGTATAAGAATAAGGATCACATTTAAACACCAAACAACATAATTAGAAGACATTATAATTTATAGCCACACTACATGAAAAGTTACAGTAACATCACAGTGGCATTATAGGGACTTCAATGTAACTTCACCAATAATCCACACTTCACAATATAGCATCAACAACATCTACAAAACACAAAAATATGAGATCCTCCTACCGAAGGTGATTCTAAGGCTCACTTCAGAGAGTTATGAAGCGACCGACCATACAATCCCTTCACACACACCTAAGAGATCTTGTAGACTACCTAGGATAAGATCATTCTCATTGCACAACATAACACATATATAACATGACATTCTCCTCCCAATGGTTATCAAAAGACTTACTTGAGTAATTCAAGAAGATAACACACATACACCCTCTCCAAGATTACCTAACTAATCCTTAAGAATAACTAAGTTTTGATCATGTCTACTTATTCAATAGAAGAGAACACCCATACACCCTATCAAAGATTACCTAACTAATCCTTGTGACTAACTAAGTTTTGATCATGTCTACTTATGAAATTTACTTCCCTATCAAAGTCATTCTTAAGACTTCCCTAGGTAAGATACGGAGTGACCAATCCTATGCCGCCTTCACACCTTAACTAGTCAACCCTTAAACTACTCTAGGTAAGTACTTATTCATTTAACATGCTTTCTAACTTAAGTCATTATCTTCATTAGTTGACTTAAGAGATATTAAACATATGAGGACATTCAAGTAATGGTCTTGGAGAAGACCTAGGGACTCAATCACTAACATCTTCAAAGCCTAATGGTGCAATGTGTAGATAGCGTACCATACCACTACCTAAAGTTCATAGAACTTCTCCAATAATAGTAGGTATCACATATGATGAGAATAGGAAATAACCGACATAGACCATATAGCTATGCATGGAATCCAAAGTCATGAACCTACTCCATTGGATGTTTGTTCTACGGGCCAACGGTAGAACTAGGACATATCCCATGTATGCACATGGTTAAGAAATATGAAGGGTTTCTTTATACTCTAGTCTCATCCTTAACTAGAGCTACTTCCCAAACAATACTCACTTGGTGCTAGCCTTTGTTATCATAGAGTAATTCATATAAAGGAGTACATGAAGAGGTCCGATACCTAGTTCAGAACCCAATCACATTACACCTTACTAAAGAGGGTCCATTAAGGTTATATAAAATGGTTAAAGAGGATAAATCATTGACTTTCCTAAGGATGATTTCATGTCGTTCCATCCTACCATTCTTAAGTCCATCATTCACACAAGAAGGATACCATTACGACTTTTAACTTCAAGGATATAATAACCTTCCAACTAGATTGAAGGTTCCACATAAAGGACCTTCTTTGCAACGTTGAAGTTCACAAGTCAATCACACATACAAGACTAAGAAAGTTTGGTATACTAAGTCAAGAAATCATATTCACATTGTACATATATCAAGTAAGGGACACAAATCTAACAAAACAAGACACACACATACTTCATATATATCATATCATTATATAAGCACATAGGCATAACCAACATCATCTATATGTCACCGTATTCACTATTATAATGTAATCAATATAACCATGATAAGACTCACATAACCAAGTAGGAAGAATCATGCGTCAACCGTAAGACTACACAAATAAGGAAATAGTCATTGACTAACATGATCACCTAATGACAATAGAAGAACACATATTTCACATTACTCACATGTAGATAGACATGATCATATTTCACATTAATTATCTGCACAAACACTCCTAATATAGTAAGTAGTGCCTACAAATCCATGATCATCATAGTGCATAAATTAAACACCGACGAGGCCACATAATTCACAAGTAAAACATATAGCACCGCTACCATAAGTGGACCATATCAATTATAACATAATTCAAGACTTAAACTACATAATATAAATATAATTAGGGAAGTGTACCACCAATCTATTCTCATTACCTCAGTCCATAGCTAAATCATCCAACACAATACTTAAAGGCCCTTACCCATGACCATGATCACCAATTCAATTCAATGATTAAGATAGACAATGAATCAAAGATAATACTACATGGATTTATGAACTTAGGGAATCATATTACCTATTTTAACATGAATCTATCTTAATTAAATAGCCTTAAACAAACTACATGAGAATTCAATAGCATTAAGACATAATCAAGTCACCATACAAAGTAATCAAAAACTAGGGTTCCTGAATTACATGGGTTGATAGAGTAATTAGATTAAAACCATAAAATACACATCAATTCAATAAATATATAATGATTCAAAATGTTTTATGCAAGAACCCATGGATAGATATCAAAATTGGACAAGTTAATCTTTGAAAGACAGAAATCAGTTTGAAGTTTGGCTTCTTGAAGAAAAGAGATTCAAGGATGAATAATCATACCTCAATTGCTGATAGACCACCAATTTGATGAAGAATCGATGAAGAATCACAAATCAATATTTAATCCAAGACCTGTCTTGAGTTTTGACTCCAATGGAATTCTAGAGAGTTTCTTAGAGATTTTTGGTTTTGATTTGGAATAATGAATCCATCTAGGTGTTTACGACTTATAAAGCTATATAAAATATCTATAATACCCTTAGGAAACTTCCCAAACATTTATTTGGATGTGTGGTGAATTTACCAATTCAGCCCTTCAGTTTACAGTGAACTGCGCAGGCTGCAGTTACCATCGATGTATCGTAGCCTAACCAACGAACCGCCTGCTAGTCCGTGGTTTTTGTCAAAGGCTAGAAAAAAGAATGACAAGTCCACCAGTCTATGTGTCAACCTACGCCCTCCACCTACGGTGCGTCGACTGACCTACAGGCCGTCGATTGCCAATCGTAGGTGAGGTTGGTTTTTTGACATCTTTTGGCTACATGTTGGGTCCTACCTCAAGGAACCTTGGTTGGTACTTGGGGATATTTTCTTTGATGTTTCCCACCAGCATATGTCGTATATGATTTTAGGACCTCTCACATCAATTTCTTCCTAAACGAACACGTAAAACTTGACGAAACATACTAAGACACACAAGGTCGTTTGAAGGCAAACCTTTCAAACGTCATGGACGTTCATGGACGTTTGACCTCCAAAATTCATGAAACTTTAACCACTGCCTCCTAAACTCATTTAAAATCATTTTAGGACTTCAAATCATCAATACAAAAGCATTAGTCTCTAGTTCCATCTAAGTCATTTTAGAGGGGTAACATTCTCCCCCACTTGGACAACATTCCTCCTAGAATGATACTTGCTTCTTTTTAAACAATTTCAAGAGATAAGACGTTCAATACGAGCAGAACATAACCATACCACACCATACACAATGCATAATTAGGAAGAACACCAATTTCATATACTTTTAGAGACTCAAAACACAACAAGAAAAGAAATAATTCTACAACTCATTATGCAATAAGACTCACATTCTTTTTTCCAAATAGCAAGAACATCTTTTATATTCATTATCATGCTCATATATGTATCAATTATATACACACTACAACAGTTTCTAACAAAATATCAATTTAGCCAAATATTCAAAATTTTACAATAAGTTGCCAGGCATTACAATGAACAAGCTTCAAAATTTCAAAAATGCAACTTTTAAGAAATTAATGATGAAAGCATGTTAATATGAGAGATAAAACCATATAAAATCAATTTACAACATAATCATAACTTAATGAGATGCACAATGGAAGGAATTAGTGAAATTCAACTCCAACAAGACTTCTAAACACAATGCAACATGCTACTATAACTTTATAACCCTCAAGCTTGAGTTGAATAAAAGAGATGAGGCAATCAATCAAAACTCTACTACTCACAATACTCCCCCACTTATGAGGAACTCATTAAAATAAAGAAAAAGCTATTGCTTACCAACATCATCATCATATGGCTTTGATCCCCTAGCTCGGAGTGCATAAAAATGATTCTTCTTTGTAGCATCATTACCCGAAATACTTGGAGGAACTTGCTTACTTTCCTTTTCATTACTCGGAACACTTGGAGGAACTTGCTTACTTTCCTTTCCTCTAGACGCAATAGTAGGACAATCCCTCACTTTGTGTCCATCCTTACCACAACCATAGCAACTCCCCCTACCCATTAGGCATTGCCCGTAGTGCTTCTTCAATTCCCACATGTAGAATAAGTAAGCTTCTCACCTTGATAGCCACTACCCTTCTCAAGTTTTACCTTAGGAACCCTATGTTCATTTTGAGTTGGAGCCTTCTTCTTGAACTTACGTTGGGTTTGCTCACTTGGCCCACTCCTTGTCAAATTTCTAGCCATCCTAATAATATTAGACTCCTTAATAGATTGAGCATACACTATGAGTATATACAAGTTCATACCACCATGGATCATGGCCATACAACACTTTTCTTTCACAAGGTCAGCGACACCGGTCACAAACCTACTCATCTCATCGCTAGGGTTAGACACCAAGGATGAACATACCTATACAACATAGTGAACGTTAAGGAATACTCCTCAACACTAATATTTCCTTGTTTTGAGATTGATTAACTCCTCAACCTTCACCTCCCTCCTTTCAGAGGGAAAGTACTTTCCTAAGAAAGCCTCCTTAAATTCCTCCCACTCTATATCCAAATCAACAAGCCTATTATCTTTCATTGAGTGTATCATACTTGATAAACTTCCCTCAATTATGAATCTAACTCTCCACATAATTCCCTCTAGGTTCGATACCCCTATTCACACGAGTTGTCATGGATCGGGCTAAAGCAAGTAAAGCCTCTCTATTTTCCATTAGTCATTTACTGGTGAACCACCTGAACCTCATTACCTTGGTCTCCAATAGGTACTTGAACAGCTCGAGCACCTTGAAGAAATTGCTCAACTTTCTCAACTTGAGGAGAAATCTCCTCATGCACCCTTCCCTATTCAAACCTTTTAGTGGCGATCCTTCTTGTATTAATCTCCCTATAAACATAAAGAAAAGCAATAATAAAGACACTCATATATTTTACTATATGGCACGATACAAGAGTAGATAAAGAAAGAAAACTCTATCGTATATAGCCTTTCGCCCATAGATGTGTTGTGATTCACACCGATGATCGAGACTCTACTAGACATGATTTTATGAGGCTTTTTTATTCCTAAGACCACTTTCATAAAATATGCTCTGATACTAACTTTCTCACATCTCGAGAGCACACCCTAGAAGATATGACACTCTCAGAGTGTGAGAAGGAGTCTTTGACCTCTCGGAGTTCTTGTACATTCCCTTGACATCATTCATTTTATACATGTATGAGAAGTAGTGACGTATCCAAAATTTTTACACGAAATTGATAAAATGCACAAGTACCCCCTCAACCTATGCCTGAAATCCAGACACACTTATACTATGCTAAGGTCTTATTACCCCCTGAATATATTTTATAAGTAATTTTGTACTCCTTCTTGGCCTACGTGGCACTAGCTTAAAAAAATAGTCAACCAGCATTGGGCCAAAAAGATAGTGCCACTTAGGTCGAAAATGGGTAGAAAATCATTAATAAAATAAGTCCAGGGGAATAATAGGACCTTAGTATAGTATAAGCATGTCTCTGAGATTTCAGGCATAGGTTGATGAGGTAATTGTGCATGATTCTCACGAAATATCTTAAAACGTCGTTCATATTAAGGTCAAAGAAAATAATAAGTCTCAACATATGTCAATCTTAGACTAAAGAATATTTGGGACACAACCCATATAGTATGAAATATAGTATTACTTAGTCTGTTATAATACTTGAATAAAAGAAATCTAAAGACGATTATGCCCTCGCGTCAAGTGAAAACATACTTCAACTTTTATTGAACGATAAATAGATTCCAAGATTTATCCAAGATATTTTTCACCTTCCACCTAAACCATTAGATATAACAAAATGTATGGAATTAGTACAAATACATAAACTAAGTAAAACTTAATGCATAAAATCATGACAAACGAGCATTTATAAGAATTATGCTCTTTTTGATTAAAACTTCATAGTATAAGCATAAGGATCACATTTGAACATCAAACAACATAATTGGAAGACATTATAAATTATAGACACCTTACCTGAAAGTTACAGTACATTACAGTGGCATCAAAGGGATTTCACTGTAACTTGACCAATAATCTACATTTCACAATATTGCATCAATAACATTTAAAAAACACATAACTATGAGATCCTCCTACAAAAGGTGATTCTAAGTCTCACTTACGTGAGTTATGAAGCGACCGACAATACAATCCCTTCACACACAGCTATGAGATCCTTTAGAGTACCTAGGATAAGATCATTCTCAATGCACAACATAACACATATATAATATGACATTCTCCTCCCATAGGTTATCAAAAGACTTACTTAAGTAATTGAAGAAGAGATAGCCCATACACCCTCTCAAACATTACCTATATAATCCTTAAAACTACCTATGTTTAGATAATGTCTACTTATTCAATTACTTCTCTATCTAGAATATTCTTAAGACTTCTCTAGGTAAGATATGAAGTGACCATTCACATGCCCCCTTCACACCTTAACTAGGCAATCCTTAATCTACTCTAGGTAAGTACTTACTCATTTAACATGCTTTCTAACTTAAGTTATTTATCTTCATTAGTTCACTTAAGAGATATTCAACATATAAATATATTCAAGTAATGGTCTTGGAGATGACCTAGGGATTCAATCACTAACATCTTCAAAGCCTAATCGTGCAATGTCTAGATATCATACCATACCACTACCTAAACTTCATAGAACTTCTCCAATACTAGTAGGTATCACATATGATGAGAATAGAAAATAAATGACATAGACCATACTAGCTATGCATAGAATCCATATTCATGAACCTACTCTATTGGATGTTTGTTATACGGGCCAATGGTAGAACTAGGACAGTAACGTTACAGTGGCATTACAGGGACTTCACTGTAACTTCACTTATAATCCACACTTCACAATATAGCATCAATAACATCTACAAAACACTATGAGATACTCCTACCGAAGGTGATTCTAAGGCTCACATTAGAGAGTTATGAAGCGACCGACCATACAATCCCTTCACAAACACCTAAGATATCCTGTAGAGTTCCTAGGATAAGATCATTCTCATTGAACAACATAACACATATATAATGACATTCTCCTCCCAAAGGTTATGAAAAGACTTACTTCTGTAATTCAAGAAGAGAACGCCCATACACCCTCTCCAAGATTACCTAACTAATCCTTAAGACTAACAAAGTTTTGATCATGTCTACTTATTCAATAGAAGAGAACCCGTATAAACCCTATCCAAGATTACCTAACTAATACTTATGACTAACTAAGTTTTGATCATGTCTAATTATGAAACTTACTTCTCTATCAGAGTCATTCTTAAGACTTTCCTATGTAAGATATGAAGTGACCAATCCTATGCCGCCTTTAAACCTTAGCTAGGCAACCCTTAAACTACTCTAGGTAAGTACTTATTCATTTCACATGCTTTGTAACTTAAATCATTATATTCATTAGTTCACTTAAAAGATATTCAACATATAAGGACATTCAAGTAATGGTCTTGAAGAATACCTAGGAATTCAATCACTAACATCTTCAAAGCCTAATCGTGTTATGTCTAGATAGTGTACCATACCACTACCTAAAAATCATAGAACTTCTCCAATACTAGTAGGTATCACATATGATGAGAATAGGAAATAACCGACATAGACCATACTATCTATGCATGGAATCCAAAGTCATGAACCTACTCCATTGGATGTTTGTTCTACGGGCCAATGGTAGAACTAGGACGTGGGGTGAATTTACCAATTCAACCCTTCATTTTACAGTGAACTGCGTAGGCTGCAGTCACCAACGACGTCTGCCCATCGTTGCCTCGTAGGCCAAACAACAGATCGTCCTGTTGGTCCGTGGTTTGGGTGAGAGGCTGACCAAAATAAGGTCAAGTCCACCAGCCTAAGTTATGCCCTCCACCTACATGGCTTTGACTGACCTACAAGTCGTTGATTGCCAATCGTAGGTGATGCGGGTTTTTGAAAACTTTTGGCTACATGTTGGATCCTTCCTAAAGGACCTTGGTTGGTCCTTGGGTATGTTTGACCGGACGTTTCCAATCCAAATATGTTCGTATACGAGTTTAGGACCTCTCACCTCAATTTCATCCAAAACGAACACGTAAAACTCGACGAAACATACCAAGACACACAAAGTCGTTTCAAGGCAAAACTTTCGAACGTCAAGGACGTTCTTGGACGTTTGACCTCCAAACTTCATGAAACTTTAATCACTGCCTCCTAACCTCATTTTAACTCATTTGAGACTTTAAATCATCAAGACACAAGCGTTAGGCTCTAGTTCCACGTAAATCATTTTAGAGGTGTTACAATACCCACGTCCATCCCACACACCGCACATTACTCTCAAAATATCTTTTCCCTAAATATAGTAATTTTTAATTTACAAAAAAAAATTCACTTGATATTCTCCTAATAAGTTGATTCTTATTTTGATTACTTTATTATTCCCAAGATAATACTAATCATTATTCAAATACTTTTTATTTATTAATGACTGTTGTGATCATAATTTTTATAAAAAAAATAAATTCATCATCGTATATTGTAACATGTAATTTTCTTTATCTTTAATAGATCCTGTTCGCTTTTCGTGATGTTTTTTTATTTTAAATTTTAAATATTCTTTTTATTTTTCAATCTGATTTTTTTAGTAGTTAAAAATTCTTATTGAAATCTTGATTTCGTTTTAATTTTAATTAATATGTTCTTGATATTTCAGAAAAATCATTGTACTGAAATTTGAAACTCAATTTTTTGGTTATTTTGTTGTATTTTCTATATCTACCAAATTTTTTGTGGGTGAAATATAAGTATGTTTAATATGAAATTTGAATATCTATAGATATTATGAGATCATAAAATCCTTAATAAGCAGTCCTAGGTTGTAGCAAATATTTTGATTAGAAAATCACACTTATATGCAGAAATAGAAATTGAAAGAGACAGGAAAACTATAGAATTATATAATTATAAAAGTAAAACTCTTAATTAAACAACATGTTTGATTTTTGGGCGATTTGTATATTTCTTTTTTTCATTTTGGGACTACAATCTAATATTTATTCTTTACGGTAGAGATTTATCTTCCTTGATTATGCACGTTGGAATCAATTTCATATATTTTTATTCTTTGTCTTTGTCCAAAAGTCACGTAAATACCACTAGTGTATATAAATTGATAAAACATTAAGGTTTTAAATTGTTAATTTGTCGAAATCCAGTTACATTTATTTTTTTTCATTTTCAAGTGAGATTATTTGTTTGGATACCAACAAAATGAATACCAATTGAATACAAAAAATTAAACTTTTTTAGGTGTCTTAATTGGTTGAAAAAGCTCAAGACATCGTTGATTGTCCAATTTCAATCGGATACAATTCTATAACTAAATTTTACAAAATTGATACAATATATTATTAAACTATTTACGTTGGTTCTTTCAGTCGAAACTCCATATATGTTGTTTCAATTTTATACTGTGAAATATCCATTGGATACCCAATGTATCTCAAATCTACTAAAGATTGAGTTAATTTTTCACTCGTATCAATTGCATTCAACAATACCTATTTTTTAGTATGCATTTGGAAAAAAGTCAAATACACAAATGCTTGACGACAACATAATAGTATTTTGAAATATAATTCCAACTTAAAAGACAAAAATTAAATTAAAAATGAGTTTGCCACAATAATACAAACCAACTTCAAATTTAAAACAAAATTATGTCTCTTTTTTTTCAGAAGGGGTAAGTGAATTGAATGATCTTGGGTGTATTCCTCGGACGAAAATGTACTGCACGGTATCTCTAGAACTCTGAATTTCACATCAGCAAAACCATTTCACATCAGTTCCAAATGTTGTCTGCCTTACATCTTTTTGAACCAAACAAAAAAAAATTTATTTGCTCCGACACTTTTGAATTGCATATTTTCTGTTTCATCATAAATTATTATGTTGTTATATATATACAAAAGATACAAATAATTTTATACATTATATTATATCAGTATACACATTTATACCATTTTCTGGATACAAATTTTAATAATATATGATTTTAAAAACAATTTTCAGATGTTATTAAGAATTCAAACGTAAAAACATATTATGTTATACCAGTAACAAATTTCATTATATTATTACTCTCAAAATTTGACTCATATAATGTTTAAAAAAATTCAATCAAACCAGAAATGTACTAAAAAAATATTATCGATGTATATGTCTGGTATATATAGTATTAAATTTCAAAGAAAAAAATGTCATTTTTTTAATCAGTAAAGATACATAAATCGAAATGGGGTCAGCTAATAATGAAAAAATTCAATGTTATACCAAATAACAGTTATACATTTTTAAAAAGTCATAATTAAGTTATATACAACAACGAAGAATCTGAAACCATATACAAATTTCATACATGATTATGCAGACTTTTGTGACATTTTTTTTTTTTTTTTTGTATCATGTCAAAATTGTGCATGATTTCAGGCCATAGTCGTCATCTTTTCACGAACAAATTATGCCGCTCTATAATACTAATATATACTATTCTCAACTATTATTAGCAGTTGATTAAGAAAATTTAGTATACGAAATTCATTCACAATATAATTCTAAAATTGTACCAACCATGTATAATTCAAATACTAAATTCAAACAAATTTTATGAAAATTTAAACCAGAAATATATATCAAAAAATAAAATAAAAACCAAATCTATACCAATTTCAAAAACAACTTGACTTAGGATAATTTCGTCAATAGCATACAAGGAAAGATAATTAAAAGATTATACACAAACAAAATCCCTCAAATTTCTTTTTTTTTTCAGAAACATTGTTGTAATTTTTTTAACATTGCTGTCTTTACAAGATATAAACAAAAATATCGCAAAGAACAATACTAACTGAAAATCATCATTGCTTTACTAAGCACTAATAAGAAGTCGTCATTACAAGAAAATAAAGAGATTGAGTAAAAACAAATATGAATTAATTGAAGGAGTGACAGTCTACAAGAAAATTTGAAGACAAGAAGAGAGAGAGAGAAAATATTGAACAAAAAAAGAAATATAGTTGTTGAAACAATTTTAAGTGCAATATTTTTTTGGTAAATTAAATTTTAAATGATTGAGTAAAAAAAAAAGGAAAACAAATATTTCTTTTTATTTTAATTTTCAAAAATTTTTTGTCATTACTAATTATCATTAATGTGTTCAAATAATGACATATCATTTTTTTCTAATTAGATTTTCAAAAAAAAAAGTTTCACTTTATTTTTCAAAAAAAATTTTAAAAAAGTTATAGGCCTGAATTTTTTTTTTTACTTGAAAATTTATTTTACTGGTCAAAACTGAAAAATATTATATTATAATGTAATTATTAAATGACTCGGCCTTATGGAACACCATATCAAACAAATCAGTTGTCAGTTTTTTAGAATAGTTAACAAAATTCATAATTATTATTTTCAAAATTCGTTACAATTAAAATGCCAAAAAAATTCAATAAAATCAGAAATCGTACCCCAAAATTATCGATGTATATGTATAATTTAGTAGTAGTATAATATGTCCAAGAACAATGATCTGTTTTTTTAACCATAAATATACCCAAAATAAAAAATGGATGAGACAAATAATGGACAAAACTCAATGTTTATAACAAATAAACATTATAAATTTTAAAAGTCCATAATTTCAAGGTATTATACTGTCACGACCCAAAACGAGCCGCGACTGGCAGCACATTTACCCTCCTATGTGAGCGAA
Organism: Solanum habrochaites; assembly: GCA_027704765.1. Classification (NCBI taxonomy): domain Eukaryota; kingdom Viridiplantae; phylum Streptophyta; class Magnoliopsida; order Solanales; family Solanaceae; genus Solanum; species Solanum habrochaites. The sequence continues at coordinate 17,739 of JAKWJA010001504.1, read as the reverse complement.
CCAAACCACTAAACCTTATCATTTCAATTTAACATCGACTTAAAGTAATGCGGAAAAGACTTAACTCATAATAAAGACAAATTCAGAACTTCTAAAATCAAAAATATATTATTCCCAAAATCTGGAAGTATCACCAAAGAAACATCTATGATCAAACTACTAAACTAGAGTATTCTTGGAAGCTAAAATAAATAAAAGCTATATAGTCTATGCCGAAACTGAAGGCATCAAGACATGAGGAAGGAGATCCAGTCCAAGCTAGGAAGCAGAGCATTAGCTCACCCTGAAGATCCGGGTTGTTTGACGGAAGACTGGCTTGAAACTAATGTTGAGGCGAGAGAGACGGCACGTTTGCTGCACTCCACAAATCATAAACAAAAGGAAAAAACCAAAAGTAGGGGGTCCAGTACAACCACAAGGACATGAGTAGGGTATCATCGGCCAACTCAAAAAGAAAAAGTATATATCAATAACACATGAAAATAACTAATACCTTAGCCATGCAGCTTTACACTTACAATAAATCCTTGGACAACACCAAGCACACAATGACGACTCACGCCCTCCTCATCAACTCGTTTGGGAAACATGTTCTTTAGATTGAGTATATTAGTTATTTTCAAGATTCATTATGTATTAACTTCGTGTCGGTACGGACACTCGCTCCTCATCGATCCTGCGTGTCGAACTGTGACAACTCCTGATCTCATTATTCTATCCTGCGGTGGACCAGAACGTGGCCCACCCGACCGATACTATTCCTGGTGTGAACGTGATACTCGATCCTCATATTCATCCTGGTTACCGGAACGTGGCACACGATCCATATTAATATCAGGGTGTCGGAACGTGACACTCCCATCCTCATATTCTATCCTGGTACCGGAACGGGCACCCGATCCATATACTATCCTGGTGTCGGAAGTGACACTCAGATCCTTCATTTCTATCCTGGGACCGGAACGTAGCCCCGATCCCCTAATCTCAACACTTTGTTCATCAAGCCTTCTTTATACCAAGCATCATTCATTAACAAAAATAGATTAGGGTTTTCTTCAAAGATTTAAAATTCAATAGCTTCAGCATCTTATTTATCAAAACTATTATAGATATATTAATAAGAGCAATTCATGCATACACAACAATGAACATATAGAAGGATACGCTTAATAATATTAACCAAACAACATATCATTAGCTAGTAAGAGTTTACTACGACATCGTGTAAAAAAACCATAACTAACTCAACGAAGATAGTGATCAAAGCAAGCAAATCCCAATTTTGTTGTCCCTTCGTTTCCTCTCTCTCTCTACTCGTTCGCCTCTCTTTTTCTTTCTGTTTTTCTTTATTCAAACCCTCTTTGTTTTACCCTAATTATCATATAAGTAAGTTTTAAAGATGGCACTAATAATTCACTAATTAATTAAGGTTACCTCTTTTAACCCAAAGTAATTTAGACTTATGTAACATTAACCATTATTTTTATAATTAAAGCAGGAAAAAATAGTCCAAAAAGTCCCTTTAAAAGATAAAAGAAATCCGCCCGAACTGGGGATTGCGAAGCCCCGTGAAGCGGAAGTCGCGCCTGTGCCGACAGTCCGTACTGCTGTCCGTCGCATGCTACAGCGACTCGTTTTTAAGTGGATGGACTGTGACGGGCCGTGAAAGCCGGCGACGGTCCGTCTGCCACTCCGTTCACGCTGATTCAGAGAGTCGATTTTCAGTACACAATTTCAGATTTTCTAGTGTGTTGTTTGAAAAAAGACACCTCCACGACGGTCCGTCGTGTCCCGTGAGGTCCGTCGTGGCCTCGTCACCCTGCCAGTTTTTCCAGAATAAAATATGTTGCTCAAAACGACTAAACAGGTCGTACAATAGATACCAATTTACCCATCGGTAATCCCCAACGATCACAAGAAGGAAAACAAGGGCGGAAAAGGGACAATACTGAATATGTAAACAGATGGTGGGTATCTTCTCCGCATATCTGCCTCCTTTCTCCCAAGGGGCTCTTCAAGGGTCGATTTCTCTCCATGAAATTTGATAGAGCAATCTCCCTTGGACCTCAATTTGCGAACTTCTCTATCTAAAATAGGCAACAGGCTCCTCCTCATTAAGACAAAATTACTCATCAAGCACAAACTGAATCCCAAAAGGATAATGTAGTTTCCCAATCCCCATGGTTTATCTTTTCAACATCGACCACATGGAAATACCGGACTGCTACCCGGACAGCCCTGGGGGCAAGGGATGGCTAACTCATAACCAACCTCCCCTACTCGCTTGAGTACTCAAAGGGACCAAATGATCTTGGGCTTAGCTTGCCTTCTTTTACCAAACCGCCATCCACCCCTTTAATTGGTGGAAACTTTCAGGCAAGACTTGTACCCTCCAGGAACTCTAAGTCTCACTAAACTTTCGTTGGTGCTTGCATATTCTTTTGCCTATGTGCACAGCTAGAAGCTTCTCCTGAATAGAGTTCAATTTTTTATCGAATCTCAAAAGATCAGTACCCAAGGACTACCTCGAATGCATCAAACCAACCAATGGGGGGACCTACATCTCCTACCATACAATGATTCAAAGGGAGCCATATCGATGCTTGAGTGCAGTTATTATGGTATGAAACTCCGCTAAGGGTAAGAAGCTATCCCAATGGCCACCGAATGCTATCACACAAGCACGAAGCATACTCCTCCAACACGTTGAATCGTTCGCTCAGGACTAACCATCGGTATGAGGATGGAACGCTCCCGTGGGTACTAAAGTCCAACCTAGTACCAATCTGCATGCAATGTTTTCCAAAACTTAGAAGTAAACTGCGTACCTCTATCTGATATGATGGACAGTGGAACTCCATGCAATCGAACATTCTGAGATGTAAAAGTTTGGCTAAACTTCTTCTGCATTAGTCACCTTAACCGAATGAAAACTGAAATGAGCCAGACTAGTTAATCTGTCCCATCACCCAAATGGCGTCGTCGAACTTGCCCAAGGTTTTGGAAAGGACCAACCACGAAAGTCCATGAAATTTCTCTCCCATTTCATTCCGGAATGGGCATTATCTGAAGTGTTCCTCGCGGCCTTGGCTGTTCATACTTACTTGTGACAATTTGGACATTTTGCGCAATAAAATACCCGATGATAATGCTCTTCGTCTCCCACCAAAAGGTTGCTTGGTCACGGTACATTCTTGGTTGCACCCGGATGTTCTCGATACCTTGAAACTATGAGCCTCTGTAAGAATAGTGGCTGATCAATCATCGTACGAGGGTACACATACCTTCCCTTAATCCTCAAAACACCTTCCTCATCGATGTTCGCTTCTTTAGCCTCTTCTTGCCAACACTTTATCTAGGATCCGGATCAATTTTTCTTCATTAAATGCTTTTCCCGTAATCTGTCAAGGAGAGGAAGGAAGATCTTGCCTCCACACAAGCTAAAAATCTCCCTTCTCATTTACTTCTAATCTCATAAGGTCGTTAGCCAGAATCTGAACCTCCCTAGCTACATGGGCGTCTAGAAGCTGCAAGTTGAGCTAGACTTTCCCATGCTTCCCGCCTTTCTACTTAAAGCATCCGCTACAAATTCGCCTTCCCGGATGATACAAAATAGTGATGTCGTATCCTTCAGTAGTTCCATCCCAATCTCCTCTGTGTCAAATTAAAATCTCTTCTGAGTGAGACATTTATGTTAGACTACGATTATCCGTATTAGACCCACTTAACCCCATTAAATAGGTGTCTCACATTGCTTAGTGGCAAACACTACCGCGGCCAATTCCAAATCATGAGTGGGATAGTTACTGTTCATGCACTTTTCATTGTCTGAGCATAAGCAATCACCATTCTTCTCTGCATTAGCAATGCACCCAAAACCCGAATAAGATGCATCACAATACACAATGCCAAAGTTTTGCCTTCCATGGAAGGTGAGAATGGTTTTTGCAGTAGTAGTAGTCAACAGGTCTTGAGCTTCTGAAAGCTTCCTCACCAATCACCACCATAAAATGGAACATGTGCTTAGGGTCTATGTTCGTCAGTTGGGAAGCAATAGAAGAGAATAATCCCTTGACAAAGCGACGGAATAACTTGCTTAAAACCAAAAAAGCTTCTTATTTCGACACATAGTAGGTCTTACCCAATTCGTCACTACTTCGATCTGTGTTAGAAGGATCAGCAATCACTCATGCCGATAGAAACCACCGTGCCCTAGAAGGACACTGCATCTAGCCAAAAACTCACCACTTTAGAGACTGAGCATAAAGCTTTTCTCCCTCACATTCCAATTACCTCTCAAATTGGATCCTCATGGTTACTTGTACTTCTTGGGAGTATATCGTATATAATCAATAAAACGATCAACAAAGAGATCTAAATATGGCTTTTTATAAAATCCCGTTCATTTGAAAACTCATGACGCCAGCAAAGCAGGGGCATGCGTACGACAAAAGACATCACTACAAATGGTAATGCCATACCTGGATTCTAAAAAGCAAAAAAGTCTTGGGCACACTCCGTTGCCCGTATTTTCAATTGATGATAACCAGATCTCAAAGTCAATCTTAGATGAAGAAACAAGCACCTGTAACTGATCGAACAAGTCATCATGCGAGGGAAGAGGATGGATACTGGATACTGTTCTTTATGGTCACCTTGTTTCAATGCCGGTTAGTCTATGAACATCCGAAAAACTCCATCCTTCTTCTTCACAACAAAACCGGACAGCCCCCAAAGGAGATGCCCTTGGTCTAATGAAGCCTTTGCTCAACAAACAACTCTTGAAGTTGGGCTTTTATTTCTTAAACTCCGCGGGGGCCCTTCTATAAGGGGGGTATAGAAATTGAGGCGAGAGACCCGGTTTTTCAAGCTCAATACAGAGTCAATATCCCTTCTGGGGGGCCCAACACGGAAATCTGCAGGGAATACATCAAGAAGAAAACTCACGGACCACGAAACGACTCAATCGAAGGTACTTGGGTAGTGTCATCCTGGAGGAGTGCCAAGAAAGCTAAAAACACTTACTAACCATTTTCTTAGCACAAAGAAAGAGATTCTACGCACGGGATTGGAAGTGTAGTCACCCTCCACCACTAACGGATCTATCCCAGGCTTGGCTACGAACGTCACAGTTTAGCATTACAATCAAGATCGCAAAGTGCGGAGAAAGCAAAGTCATACCCGAATTACACAAACAACCATTTCTAAGATAACCAAATCTAAAAAGTGTTGCTTCCCACAAAAGTTCACCAAACAAGACTATATACCTTTTCAACTACCACCGACTCACCCAACGGAGTAGAAACACGATAGGCGTACAAGTAATTCACAATATAAATTTAGACCATTAGCAAATGCGGGAGGAAGATACATAAGAAAATGTGGATCCAGGATCAAAACAACTAGGAAAGCCATGCAATTACAAAACCAGAAAGATTACATTGATGACAACATCAGAGTCTCCGCCGACGATCTCCCAGGGAAAGCATAACATGGGCCCGTCACGTTTGTTTGTACGTTTTTTTGACCCTACCATGTTGTGATGTAGTGTCTCCGTTGCCCATCACCCCGGCGTGTTGGTGACAATCATTACCCTCGAGACACCTCGTCCTCCGGGAAATAAAATAATAAAGGCAGTCTGCCATGACCACCTCACCTTAGATGTTGGGGTCTCATCATCTGTTTTGGACAATACCTTCTTTATATGCCCCAGTTCTCCCCATCACCATAACACTCTCTAGATCACGCATAGGTCCATCTCAGAGAAATGTTGACCGGTCTGAGGTGGACCCCCAACTACAGTCTGTTTAGTGAATACTGAAGGGCGAACGAGTAACCTCCGGAACCCTGGTCTTTCTAGAGTAGAACCCACCATTAAACTCCAACCTCGTGTTTTCTGAAACTCTTTGGAGTCGAGCCATGGTAGAATTCATTGGCTTCACTCCTTCCCTCTACCACAAAATCTACCACTTCATGGAAGATTTTGCCGTAGCGCTAACTCTGTAAGGGTGGAAATTCGCCAACTCTGATCTAAACCTTCACAAAACGGCGGAAAGCTCTGTGGACTGAAACATAGTTGGGTGGAATATCTGGATAGTGCACGAAAACTTAGCCTCAATATGCATGACCGACATCCTACCTTGCTAAGGCCAGAAACCATCACTTTTCCCCCATCCCTCAAAGTTACGGGGGGGATATCTGGTTTCCATAAACAAACCTAGAGAATGAGCCCAAGTCAGTAGTGGTTGACTCTGTTGGTTGACATTCAAAATGTGACGCCACCACCATTTTGGGTTCCTTGAAAACTGATAACTACGAACTCAACCCAACGTTCACTATACCATCTTGTGTAGTAGCTATGACAGTCAACCAGGAAAATCGTAAGCATCCTCAGATTCTGCACCCTTGAAAGGAATGAGGGAGGTTTCAATTTCAAGCACTTACTGAATAGTTCATGTTGATCATTGTCATATAGGCCTAGTAGTAGACGTGGGAAAAGTTGCCTATGTTTCCAAGGAGGCATCCATATGAGGGCCATAGTGGGCTGCATGTTGTACCTCTGAAACCGGAGGGTGTTGTTGCAGGAAAGAAAACATGGGGGTGCATGTCCCTGATCAGAAACCCACTAAGAAAGCGAAGAACCTGATTGATCATTCTGGGGTAGGTTGGGGTGGCAGTTCCTCATTCTTTACTTGTTCATTCTCCCCATCTGCCCCCATCTCTTAATACTTCCTCAGTCGGTGGAGGAGTAACCGCCCTAGCACCAGAGGCTAGGTGCTCGTCCTCTCCTCTAGAGGACGTCCTCCCACGACCCTCTTATACAGCGGCCTCTTGCCAATTGTTGCATTCGAGCTACAGCACAGTGGCTGGCTCAGATCGCATCTTGTCTGGCTGATTGTTGATGTTGCATAGTCGTTGCTCTAGTGTATAAAACCATCTGCGAAGTAGGTAGTGAAGATGGCAGATACCATTTGTATCACCGAGATTACCAATGGATGCCAAGTAGTACTAGCACGGAAAGAAAGAAAAGAAATAATGGGGAATTTTACTAAAGTTCTTTAGAGCGTCTCAAAGAAAAGTAAAGGCGTCCCCTACCGCTCTTTAAGGACTCTACTAGACCTGGTCTTGTGTGATGAGACAACGAACCTAATGCTCTGATACCAAGTTTAGATTTGTCACGACCCAAAACCGTAGCCGCGATTGGCACCCACATTTACCCTCTATGTGAGCGAACCAAACCAAATCTAAACCTATCATTTCAATTTAATATCGACATAAAGTAAGTGCGGAAAGACCTTAAACTCCTAAATAAAAGACAATTACAATAACGTTCGAAATTTCAAAATTCATTATTCCCAACATCTGAAAGTCATCACCCACAAGAAATCTATGATCAAAATAATAAAACTAAGTACTAGGGAGTCAACATAAATAAAGCTAGTTGCCGAAAACTCAAGGCATCAAGGACATGAGGAAGGGATCCAGCCAAGTCGAAGCATTTAGTCACCCTGAGTCCGGTGTGACGGAAGATGATTGAACTACTGTTGAGTCGAAGATGCGGACGTTTCTGCACTCACAAATAAACCAAAGGAAAAACAAAAAGTAGGGGTCAGTACAATCACAAGTATGAGTAGGTATCATCGGCCAAACTACAAAATAGGGAAACAGTACTATATCAGTAGTAGTAACATATAAAATCAATAATATCTTAGCTGCAGAATTTTACAATTACCATAATCCTTGGTTTACAAACACCAGCACATCAATGAGGACTCAGCCTCTCATCATACTCGTTTGGGAAACATGTTCTTTAGATTGAGTATATAGATCTTCCAAGATATTATGTTATTTACTCTCGTGTCGGTACGTGACAATTTTCAGCCTATCTATCATGGTGTCGGAAGTGACATCCGACCTCATATTTCTATCTCAGTACCGGAACGTGGCCACCGATCCATATAGATCCTCGGTGTCAGGAAAGTGGACACCTCCGATCCTCATATTCTATCCTGGGAAAACCGGAACGTGGCATCCCTCCCATACTACTATACTATGTCGGAACGTGACCCTCCGAATCCCATATGCTATTCCTTGGTACGGAACGTGGCCCCCGATCCATATACTATCCTGCTGTCGGACCCGTGGACACTCCGATCCTCTCTTTCTATCCTGGGTAACGGAAAGTGGCACCCGATCCCCTAGCTCACTACTTCGTTCATCAAGCCTTCTTTAAACCAAGGCATCATCATTAAACAAAGTAGATTAGGGTTTCTTCAAAGAAGGGATTTAAGATGTCAATGGCTTCCTCATGCTTATTTTATCCAAACATATATATATTATAATAAGGAGCAATCATGATACCACACAATAAGCATATAGAAGACTTAATATATTACCCAACACATAGTCATTCGCTATTAAAAGTTTACTACGAATAGTGTAAAAACCATAAACCTACTACACCGAAGAATCGTGATCAAGCAAGCAAATTCCCTCAATTCTTGTGGTGTCCTCTTGTTCCTCTCTTCTCTACTCGTCTCCTCTATTTTCTTTAGGTTGTCTTATTCAAACCTCTCTTCTGTTGCCTAATTATCATATATTAAGTTTAAAACGATTGGCACTAAATAATCCACTAATACTTAAGGTTACCTCTTTTAACCCCCAAGTAATTAGACCTTATTAACATAATACCCATTATTTTATAATTGTAAAGCAGGAAATAGTCAAAAACATCCCTTAAAAACGTATAAAGAAATCCGCCCGAATGGGATGCGTAGCCGTGAAGGACCGTCGCGCCTGCGGACGGTCCGTACCGGCTGTCCGTCGCATGCTACCGAGACTCATTTTTAAAGTGGATGGACTGTGTGACGGGGCCGTCGGAAGCCTGCGCACGGCCGTACTGCCACTCCGTCACGACGTTCAGAGAGTCGATTTTAGTACCCCTTTAGGTTTCTAGTGTTTTGAAACGACACCTTCCAGACGGTCCGGCGTGTCCGTGACGGTCCGTCGTGGCCTCCGTCACACTATGCCAGTTTTCCAATATATAAATCTGTTGCTCACAACGCCTAAACAGGTCTTGACATATACATAAGAAAAAATCTTGAAACAATTGTACAAACTTCATGACAATTATTATCCCACTGTCATTCCCGTTTCATGCCAAGATATACATATCGTATGCCAAGTTGTCACCCTTTCACAACAGAATCAGCCACTATAATACCAATAATACCACTTGTAAATATTAAGTCATTTATTCGAGATTAGATACCAAATTATTCAATATAATTCTAAAACGTAAAAACATGTAATAAACCATCTACAAAATTAAACAAATTTTATGAAAAATAATAACCAGGAAAATCTAAAAAAAATGAAGGGTTCAAACTAAATCTATACCAATTCAAACATTGATGTAATTTTAAAAGTGAGATTCATACAAACAAAGATCGTAATTAAATTTACATACAAACAAAATCTGAATATTTTTTTTTTCTAGAAGAATAGTGTTTTAATTTTTTAACGTTTTCGGTGTATTACAATACAAATAAAAATCGCAAAAGGCACTAACATAAGGATTTCATCTTATTACCATGCTTTAAATTAATAATAATTAATAATATAAGGAAGAAAGAAATCGTTGTCATTACAAAGAAAAAAAAGATTATTGACTAAATACGTATATGAAGTCGATGAGAATGACAATATCAAACCCCCCCCCACAAGAAAATGAAAAAAAAAGAAGATTAATTATAAATTTTAAGTCATCATGATAAAATTAAAAGAAGATCCCAACTTTTTTTTCAAACATGTTCTAGTCAAAATTTGAACTTTATTCAAAAACTTCGCTTTTCTCTAAGCCGATAAATAATGATTAATTTGTAAAAACTAAAGATAATATTTATTCAAATTTCAAGAGTGAAGTAATAATATTTATAAAATCACTTTAGATCATAGGATTTTGACATCATTTTCCAACTTTTGGGTCCCCAACTTCAAATTGGTTATAAATTGGGCACCTCTATTATAAAAGATAAGAAAATGATTTAAAAAATAGCTTTTCTAAGTCAATCTTTTATGTACATATAGTGTACATTCAATTTCAAATAAATTAAGTTGACTTTATGAAATATTAGCAAGTCGCATTTTAAATTAATTTAAACTAGTTAGTATCATTTAAAAAATTAAGAGCATTAACCAAAATCTAAATTATCCAGTAACAATTAATAATTGCAGTAGTATCTCAATCTCAAATAGTTAAGTCGACTTATGAAATTTCACTTATCACTCTATTTCACATTATGTCAAAATTAATATATCAGCAAAAAATATTTGAAAAGTTTTCTTTTGTAATAAACGTTGAGTACGTTAGAGGGTGGAGTGTTAACTTGAGGCTTCTCACACGCTCCCTGCTCAAACCTTCACCCAGAGAGGGCAGTGCAACAAAAAATATTCAAAAAGAATGTTGGCGGTCTCCAACTCATATGGACAGTGGAGAATTAAAAAGAAAGAAAGAGAAATGCATATAACAAAAAGTGTGCTCTCATATTGAACAACTCAAATTAGTTGAGTTGATTAAATGTAATTATCGTTAATATATTATTTTATAAATAAAAAACATTAATGTTTTGAACGAACTCATAAATCAATCTTTTCAACTTTAGTATCATATAATAATATAATCATAGAGATAATGTTTTCTTCCTGTTTCTAAGAGGAAAAAAAATTATAATAGTAATTAGAAGAAAAAAGGAGTATGCATAGATATTTGTATAAGTACCCTTAAACGCAAGGATGGTATCACTTCACCAATGAGTTCTAATCAAGCTAATTCACAATGGAGTTCTCCAACCTGGAATTTTAATATAATAATATATAGATATATATTAGTAAATTTAAGAATAAATTATAATTTGTTTTCATCAATTCAAAAATAATGACATTTGGAATACAATAATTTAAATACAGTTAAGTTAAGGTCAATTACTTGTTTATTCAAACTTTTTGGCTTCACCATAGACTTTTTTTGCTGCCAACAAGGAAAAAGAGAAAAAGAAGGAAAAGAAAACTAAGATGCAAATGGTTGTTTTTTTGATCAGTTAAATATTTTTTGAAAAAAAATATTAGTGTTAAATTTTCTTAGATGACATTCAGCTCTATCACGGACAAGTTCATCATGAGCTAAAGATAATAATAAGTAGGATGACTCGAATAAGAGTCGAAACTCAAGGGTATAAATTTTTAACAAAAATTTTAAAAATAAAATTTTATATAACCAAAAGGGTAAAATCGCTGCAGGTGCAGCGAACTTACAAAGTAAAAGCGTGCTCAGCAACGATTTTGCAAAATTTACTTTTTTTTAATAAAGTTAAATTTTGCAAAATAGCTGCTGAGGCAAGCGATGTACTTTGTAAGTCGTGCACTGCAGCGATTCAAAAATTTTTTTACAAAGCGCTTGCCCTGAAAGAGATTTCAACATTTTTTTCTTCTTTTTTTTAAAAAATAAGCTATATCGCTTGCCAGTGCGCGAATATAATAAAAAAAATTGATATAAATCGGCTTGTGTCACGACCAAAACAGCAGCCCGAGTGGTCCCCACCCCTTACCATAATATCCGTGAGAGAACCACCCCATCAATCCCGTCATTTCAACCATAATAAACGAAAATAATACGGAAGACTTAAAATTCATTAAACGAAATCAATTAAATAGCTTCTAAAACTTTATCAATACTATCCCCAAACCTGAAGTCATCATCCAAGAACAATCTATCCTTAAATTACTAAATCTAGAGTATCTAAGAAACTAAAAATAAGTAAACGAGATGGTACCAGGTCCGAACTTCAAGACACCAATCCGCGCAGGAAAGAATCCGTCCGGAGCAGGAACCACTAGATCACCCTGAAAGCTGATTATGCTGAAGTCTGGCCTAGAGTTGCGGTTGAGTGAAGGCGATGGTACGTTTGCTTGCACTCAAAATAACAAGAAAGAAACATACAAAGTAGGGGTTAGTACCAAAACACAAGTACTGAGTAGTATCATCGGGCCACTCAAAAAGAGAAAGCAAAGATATATCACGTAATAACATAATCGAATACCATACTCACACAAATAACAACAACAAGTACCATAACTATTGGCCACCACGAAAAAACAACTAGAGGACTCATGCCTACACACCATATCAATTTTGGGAAATAGGGTTCTTTAAATCGAGCTATATTAACATGCCTTCAAGATTCACTCTTTTTACTATCTGGTGTCGAAACGTGACATCCCATCCTCTACTATCCTGGTATCGGGAACGTGGGGGGGGGACACACGATCCATTACTACTATCCTAGGGTCGGACGTGACACCCTGAATCCATATTCCTACTATCATGGTGTTCGGTACGTGACACCCGATCTTCTACTTACATACTATCTCGGTGTCGGACCGTGACACCCGATCCCACTACTACTATCCTGCGTGTCGGAAACGTTGACACCTCGAGTCCACTAACTCATTCTTTTAGTTCATCAAGCCTTCTTTTATACCAAGGAATATCATTAACAAAGAGGGTGTAGGTTTATGTTTCAAACCTCATCCTTCCCAACCCATTACCAATTACATAATCACATCATGCAACATACAATTTAAGCATATAGAAGACTTTAAAATTACTACCCAATACATATCATTCGCTATAAGAGTTTACTATGAAATCTCATATAAACCATCAGCCTACTCCACCGAAGAAGTGGATCGATCAACTATTATACGAATCCTTGATGTCTCTTCGTTTCATTTATCCCGCTCCGTTCTCTCGTCGTTTCTCCCTGTTATTTCTATTTTCTTATTCCAAAACCCTTTTCTTTACCCTAATTGTAATATAATAAGTGTATAAAAGATGATATAAAAAATAACCCACTTTTTATTTCAATGTTTAGCTCCTTAAACCCCACGAAATGAATATTAAAATTATCCACTACCTTTATAAGTATAAAGCATGGAAAAATTTTAAGTCCAAAAAGCCCATTAAAAACTTTTAACAGAAATCCGACCCAAGCAGCGTTGACGCAGCCGTTGTGGACGGTCCGTCATGCTGTGACGTCCGTCCTGCTGAGTCGTCCCAGAGTTCAAAAAACTCAATTCTGTGGAGGAAAGATTTTGTGACCGGTCGTCGTGCCATTCCGTCGTGACGTTTAGAGAGTCGATTCTCAGCATTCTTCAATTTTCAGAATTAATGTTTTGGAACGAGAATACCATGACGGTCGTCGCCCGTCCGGGACGGTCTGGTCAGGGATCAGTCGACAGACAGGCTTATTACAGAAACAAATTTAAGATCAAAAAGACCAACATGGTCGTTTTACAATAGATACCAATTTACACATGTTAGTCTCGAACGATCACAAGAACAAAAAAAAAGGGCGAAGAGGGAGTACCTGAATATGTAACAGGGGATGTGGGTATTTTTCTTGCATTATCAGCCTCCTTCTTCCCATGTGGACTCTTCAATGGTAGTTCTCCATTGAACTTTGATGATGCAATCTCCCTTATCTCAACGAAGGATTTCTCTATCCAGAATGGAAACAGGCTCTACTCAAAGGACAAATCTCTTCAAGGAGAACTGAATCCCAACGACGACAATATCGTTTCCATCCCTCTATACCTTATGATACCTTTTAGCATAGACAATTGAAATACCGGGTGCACCCCTGACAGTTACTGGAGTAAGGCTAATTAATAAGCTACCTCTCCCTACTCGTTTAAGTATTCAAATGGTCCAATTATAACCTTGGGGAAACTTACTCTTTTACCAACACCGCTCACCCCTTTCATGGGTGAAACCTTTCAGCACGACTTGTTCCTCTCCACTGACTTCAAAGTCCAGAACCTTTCTGATCTGCTATTCTTTCTGCCTACTGTGCAGCCTGCTTAAAAGCTTTTCTTGATGCATTTACTTTATCTAACGCTCCCTCAGAAGGTCAGGACCCCAAGGTATAACCTCAAATGCATCAAACCACCCAATGGGAGACCTACATCTTCTCCATACAGTGCCTCAAATTGGGCATATAATATCTTGAGGATAGCTAGTTTTGTTGTATGAGAACTATGCTAAGGGTAAGAAGCTATCCAATGACCCATAAAATTCTATCACACATGCGCGAAGCATTACATTCCAACCCCTGAATCGTTAGCTCAGACTGACCATCGGTCAGAGGGTTGTTTGACAATAATTGAAAATGCGGTAATAAGATCCAACTAGTACCTAAGTCGGCATGCAATGTTTTTCCAAAACTTAGAAGTAAACTGCGTACCTCTATCTGATATAGTGGAAAGTTGAAACTCAATGCAATGAAACAATTTCGGAGATCAAGTTGGCTAACTTCTGTTGCATAAAGTCCACAGTGACCGGAATGAAATGAGGCCCGACGTTAATCTGTCAAACAATTACCCAAATGGAGTCATACTTACCATTTGTCTTTGGAAGACCAACACGAAGGTCCACTTGCAATTCTCTCCCACTTCCATTCAGGCCCACATGGGCAATTCTCTGATAGTTCCTCCAGGCCTCTGGTGTTCATAATTTTACCGTGGACAATTTCGGCATGAGCAACAAAAATCAACAATGTCACGCTTCATCCTACTTCCCCAAAAATGTTGCTTTAAGACACGATTTCATATTGGATTTGCCAACCAGGATGTTATAGATACCTTGAACTCGGAGCATCTGTAAGATAGTGTGATCAAATCACGACACGGGGGTACACATACACTGCCTGAATCTTCAAAAAACCGTCTCATTCAATTTGGGCTTCCAAACGTATCCGTGGCAGACAACACGTATCTCGGATCCAGATATTTATCATCGCGTAAAACTGCTTTCCTTTAATCTTATCAAGAAAGGACAGATCTTGCCTCAACACGGGCCAAAAACCTCCCGTCTCATTAATTTTAAGCCTCATAACGTTATTTAGCCAAAGTCGACCTCTATAGCCAATGGGCCGTCTAGAAGAAACCTGCAAATGGGCTAGGAATCCCATGCTCCCTGCCTTTCTATTAAAGTACTGCTAAAACATTAGCTTTTCACCGGATGATAAAGATAGTGTAATCATCGGTCCTTCAGTAGTTCATCTATCTACTCTGTTTTTTTTTCTCAAATTAAAATCTTTCTGAGTAAAGGACATACTGTAACTACGATGATCCGAGCAGACTTCAAATTTAACCCCATATAGATAATGTCTCCATTGCTTAATGCAAACACTACTGCAGCCAACATCCACAATCGTGTGGTCGTATATAATTAAATTCATGCACCTTAATAGTCGACAATAATAAACAATTTGCATTCTTCTCTTGCATAAGCATGCACCAAACAGATAAGATGCACACAATAAACAATGAATATTCTTACTTACTGGCTAGGAAAGAATTGGTTTGCAGTAGTCAAAAAGGTCTTGCAGTTGCTATAAACTTTCTTCACATCGTCAGACCATTACAAATGGAAAAAATCTGTGCTTAGTCAAATTTGTCAGTCGGGAAGTATGGAAGAAAATCCTTGACAAATCGACGTATTAGAAGCCTAAAACAACGAAGATCCCTTACCTCTGTAACATTGTACGGTCTACCCAATTCTTCATGCATTCAATCTGGAAGGATCCACATCACTCCATCCTTTACGAAACCACAGGACCCCAAGAAGGACACTGAATCTAGCCAAAACTCACACTTAGAGGAATTTGGCCATAAAGCTTTTTTTCCTCAACATTTTCAATAACCATCGCAAGTGCTCCTCATGTTTCTTCCTACTCTTGAGTATACTCAGTATATCATCAATAAACACAATGACAAAGATCCAGATATGTTAAAAATCACGTTTTTCATCAGGACTCATGAAGCATAGCGGGGGATTGTAAGTCCAAAAAGACATTAATAAGAATTCATAATGCCCATACCGGTTCGAAAAGCAGTCTTTGGCACCATCCGCTGGCCCGATTTTCAATTGATGGAGAGACAGATATCAAGTCGATTTTTGAGATGGTACAAAAACCTTGTACACTGGTCTTCGAACAAAAATAATCAATGCGAGAAGAGGATACTTGTTCTTAACAGTTGCATTATTCAGTTGTCTGTAGTAATACACATCGAAACTCCCCATCCTTTCTTATTCCAAAAATAAAACCGGAGAAACTCCAAGAGGATGCCTTTGGTCTAAAAATCCACTTTCCCTAACATTTACTCTGGAAGTGGGGCCTTTCTTTAACTCTATTAACTCAGGCGGGGACCATCCTATACGGGGGTATGGGAAATGGGCGAGTAGAGTACCCCAACTCCAGATCAATTGCAAAAATTCAATATCTCTATCTGGTGCATACCAGGGGAAGGGATGCAGGAGGAAAACACATACAGAAGAAGAAACTTCACGGAATATAGAAACCGACTTCATTGAAGCGAATTGGGTGAATCGTCACCTGAGGTGTGCAGGAAGCCTAAACACCCTTTACTAACATTCTCCTTAGCACGAAGACCAGCAAAGGACCGTGATACGAACTGGAGTAGCAAGTAGAGGTGTTAGTCACCCCTTTCACTGACAGATCTGTCCCAGGCTTGGCCAATGTTACAGCATCAGCATTCTGCAATTAAGATTGACAAAATTCAGAGAAAGCCAAAGTCATACCAAGATTACATCGAAATCCACCATCTCTAAAGATAAAACGTATCCATGAGTATTGCTCCCCACAAAAGTCACCAGACAAAGCCCTATATCACCTTCACACATCACCAGACTTCCACCCACCGGAGTAGTAGAGAGTAAGTAGTCGAAAAACACGAACGGATGTAAGAAATCACATGTAAAGCTAAGGGGCCCAAGTTAGGCCAATGAGGAAGAACATATGAAAATGTGGAGCTAGGTATCAATAATACAAGAAGCATTCAATCACAACACAAATATCCTGCGTGATAACAGCATAAGATGTCTCCCCGCTTCCGAACGCCAGGGGGAAAAGCGTAACAATGGGCCTTATCACCTGTATTGCCAGTTTTGCCACCTACCATGTTGTGCTGCAGTCGCTCGGGCTTTGCCCGACACCCCGGTGTTTGGTGACCACCATACTTGACAACCATGTCTCCGAAGGCGGCCTCTTCCTATGACCACCTCACCTCTGACTATTGGGGTCCGTGACTCGTTTTGGACAATAGCTCTTAAATGTCCAATTTCCCCACATCCATAAACACTCTCTGGGTTCAAGGTATAGGTCTCTGCTGGTTGTGAGAACGACGGAGAGTCTGGGGATAACCCCCAAACTCAAAGAAAAATGTTGCCCCGGTCGCGGTGGACCCCCAGCTAGCCTGTTTTTTGTGTGTTGTAGGTGAAGACTGAATAGGTCGGGCTGGATCAACCTCCTGAAATGGGGGCCTTTATTGCGATCCGAAGTAAGACAACCACTAAAACTCACCTCCCTACGGAATTCTAGTTGTTGAGCCATGGTGGGAAGTCATTTGGCTTCACTACCTCCAACTCTATCAAAATGTATACCCTTCAGAGACCACAGGAAACCGGCGGGAAAACAGAAGGGACGTTAGCACCTATAAGGACCCGACGCACTCTCCTTGCCCCCCGAAACAGAAGCGACGCCGGACAACTAAAACACTGCGAAAAACACCCTAAACAGGAAGCACAACCCCCCAAAGCCAACTACGAGCAGAGACAGGGGCAAGGAAGGGAAACGGCACCCCGGGAAGCAGGTACCT
>JAKWJA010001503.1:0-19925 GCA_027704765.1 Solanum habrochaites | reverse complement strand
AAATGATAAGTGCATGAATGCTTTAAGTAAAAACTATAATAGTCAAAGTCTTTAAACAAACCACGTTAAAGTCTATTTCCCAGTGCATCTGTATCAAAAAAGATCAAATTAAGCAGCCAAAGACACTTAAGGCGCAAAAAATAGTAATCAATAGTCACAACTCAATGTAACATCTCGCAATTCGAAATAACTAGGAAAGAAGTAAGAACGAACATTTGTCATTTTTGGAAATAATAAAGGAAAAAGGTCTGATATACCACCAACGTTGTCATTTAGAGGTGAATATACCCCTTGTATTGGAAAGCGACTCCTATATACCCCTAATTTGTAAACAAGATGGCTCACATATACCCCTTGTCCCTAACGGAAAGAAAAAAAAAATTAATCTAAATTTTTATTTTTATTTGTAAAAAATAATAATCCTCATATGAGTAAATCTAATCATCGTCAGGACATATTTTTGACTTTTTTTGTTTCAATTAACTAATTATCATTATTATTTTGATAATCAATTGATTTATGTTTCACTACTATTCTGTAAAAATTATTGTAGATGACAAAAATTTTTTCTACGAATACGAAAAGTAATTACAATACTACACAAAAAAAAGTTTAATTCTTTTATTCTTTAAAAACTGAGGAATGAAAGACAAATAAAATAAGAATAGAAATTTAATAATATAATAAAGAAGTCAAAAATAGTTATGTATGAAAAAATAAAAATCTACCTGAATCGATAGAAGAATCATATATACCCCTAAAAAAAATTCAAAAAAAAATTAGAAGTAATAAATATAAATTTAAAACTAATTTTTTAACTTCTGTTAAATGAAGGGTATATGTGAGCCATTTTGTAACGGCAGGGGTATATGTGTGTCGTTTGTATAACAGTAAGGGCATATATGAGTCACTTTTATAACGAGGGGTATATCATCTCCAAATGACAAAGTTGAGGGGTATATCAGACCCTTTTCCCATAATTAAAAATCTGAAAAATTACTTAAGTTAAAAAAATGATTTTTGGTCAACTTCAAACGGCCATCACTTCTAGTTCAGGATGAGTTAGGAGAAATTCAAGATATGGTTGGACATCTTTTGGAATCATCTTTCCAACGTGGCCAAGTTTACGCGATTCCGAGTTTGTATGAGTAAGTTATGCCCTTTGGAAGTGGGGTTGTTGGATTAAGGAAAGTCTAAATCCGGATTTTTGAAGGCTAATTTAGTTTTTTCCTAACCTATTTATCCTAATTCGTTTTTAGGAGTTTAATTGGGGTAAATTCATACTTAGGCGAGTTTTAGAAAAGTGAATTTCACGCTAGGGCTTGGAGAAAGGAGAAAAGAGGAGAAAGGAAAAGAACGTTCAAGATTCATCGAGATTAACTTGTGGATTTCATCGGGGGTGATCCCTACAAGGTAATTTGTTTTGGGGAAGATCACATAGCTTTTGATAGTTCTCCCACGCTCCAATTATGATATAGTTAAGCGAATTCTAAGTTTTGAAAGCTTAGAAATTGAGTTCTTGAGGGGTTTGTTGAAGTTCTATCGAATTCTTGCATTCCCAAAAATCTGAGGAGTGTTGATCCGAATCCATGATTTTAGGTTTGAATTACGTAGCTCTGATGTACTTTTGAACATATAAATCGATTTTAAGGTGGGGGGAAAGAACTCATAGAGTTTAGAGGGTTTAGAGTTGGAAAACGAAGAAGAAATTTCGCCGGTCAAAATTTTGGCAGTGTCTCCGCGTCGCGATGCTAGTCCTGGTTTAGGGAAAAATCGTTTCACCTCGCTTAGTGGTCACGAAACATTCTACCTCAAAATTTTTATTTTTTTTTTAAAAAAATTAAAATGTTTCTCTGTGTCGCGGACCGACCTCAAAGAGTGAGATTTTGATCTTTTCACATGTTTATGTATCTAAAATCATTCCTAGACATCACGGGATCTTTCCTATCACAAAACTCAATCCTTAAATCCATAATTCAATTCAAGGATCAGTTAGGAGTCAAGTCAAGAGAAGATATGAGTCAAGTCAAGAAAAGTTCATCAAGTCTTCAAAAATCTTTTACAAATATTTTAACTTTGTTATAAGACTTAAGTTTTAAGTTGAGAAAGAGTAAAAAGCACGGTTTAAAGTTCATGTCTTCAAAAGAGTATATGGAGACTACGTATTCCCCAAAGTTCAAAAAATATTTTCACATTTAAAGAAGAGGGGAAACTTTGATTTCAAAAAAAGCCTTTGAGCTAGTTTATCAGTAAAGAGGAAACTTTTATTTCCTTAAGAGCCTTTGAGCTACTTTTTTGGTGAAGAGGAAATTTTGATTTCCAAAAGATTCATTGAGCTAGTTTTTCAGTTAAATAGTAATACTTTCATAATTAAGCAAGAGTGGAAACTGAGATTTTCAAGATAGCAATTGAACTAAATTTTTGAGCAATTATCTCAAACTACATATGGAAATTATGTTTTTAAACTCAAAAAGTGGACTTTGTCGGAAGCTAGAGTACTGCTGATTATGTTGAAGAACGCCAAAGTTGCATATATATTCAATTTAAACTAAGTTTGAAATGGGAAAATGCTTTTGGAAATAAATCACATAAAAGAAGGAATTAGAAATCAATAAAGTTTTGTATCTAATAATGAAAAATTACATGAAAAGCTTTATTTCGAAGCAAAGCGCAAAGTGAGGTCCTAACGCAAGAAGAAATCCAAGTTGTAGAAGGATTCCTTAATTGACAAAGATTTCTTAATTAAATTTAATGCAATCTGCTTTGTTATCTAATTAAGGACAAAATTTGTAAAAAGTTGTTTATTAAAGTCGAGAAGGAGAAGGAGTTCTACATAGACGAGGATTCCAATTAAACAAGGTTTCTTTGCGGCGGCAGTGATAAAGAAACTATTCCTACTGTTTAAGGAAATAGCTTGAGGCGACATATTTTAAGAAGAATGAAGAAGAGGTTGCGGCGAATACAAGTTCGAGTTGAACTAGGAGTTCCACACAAAAGAGGAATCCTACATGAAGTAGGATTTCTAGTTGAAGTAGGTTTTGGATTCAAGTCCAAATCTATAAATAGGACAACAATATCGCTTGAAGAAAAATTGCACACTTACATATAGAGAAAATCGAAACACTATCCAAGAGGTTTGAAAGAGTTTTGATAGTAACTGGGGGAGTGTGGGGAGTTAAGTGAGAGAAGTGCAGATTGTATCAAAAATCTTGTTTACAATCTGAGTTATGTGAGTTAGGAGTGTGTGACAAGTGTAGAACTTTAAGAACATTAGAAGATATAAACGGGGGTTTTGTTGTCTTGGGAAACCTAGAAATTAGAGTTTATAATTTATTAGCTAGGAATTAGAGTTTATAATTCTTAGATTACAGAGTTTTGTAAGCGTTGTATTGTTTGAAATTTATAAATAATACACAAGTGTTGTTCGGGATTGTATCCATTAAGTTCAAAGAAAACAAAAAAACACGTTGTCTGTACGTGTTCCTTTGAGGAAATTAGGAGGGTAGAATTCCAACATTTAAGTTGGCAAAATGCAGTATGATTTGAGTCTAGATGATGGCCTAAATATCAATAGTTTTAAAGGCTATTAAAGATTGGAATTTGGTAAAATCATTTGTGATTTAAGTTTAGATGATGGCCTATAAAGAAACATTGATAAATGTTCTCAAAGAGTGTTAAAGGTAGATCAAGTATTTGTATCTCTTGTAGTGCCGTGGTTCCGTAACTACTCACCTGCACATTTGAGTTGATCCCTCCTTTCTACAGAATCTGTATAAAACAAATCAACTTTATATTATAAAATGTTCTCAAAGACAAGATATTTGTATCACTTATTGCGGTTTGTTTCTATAGTTATTTACCATCCTAGCACTGTAAAGGTTGCGGACGAGGTTGTTGTTTTGACACATAGAATTATGTGAGTAAATTAGTTGCGTAGACTTGAAACTTGTGTTGTGCTCTAGTTGTAGTAGTATATGTTGTACTGGGGCGGTGAGCATACTTGTGGGTTGTTGCTCTTGTTGTACTTAAGTCCTCAATGCGCATCCCTGTAATGCTTCCCCCTGCCAACAATATGCAAGTAAGTTCTTCAAAATCGTAGTCTTATTGCTTTTAGAGTCTATTTATAATTGGCTATTGTGGTTGAGGAATACCAAGAGTAGTTCAACTCTCAAGATTAACTTATATTTATATTTGATAGATTAATTACCTGGCCCAATAGGTTAGATATAGTAAGGGTATGTGGCAGGATAGATTGAGTAAAATGATCATATATTAGCTGTGTTATTATAAGTTCCCTTTGTTTAATAAGGATACAGCTAACTATGGTATTAGCAATACAAGAAAATTTGAGCAGCCTTATAAAACCTAGGTTGAGCCTCAAATCCAAATCAAAACCAATTGAGCTAGATTACTTTTACAAATCCCTATGAGGTAAAGGACCTTAAAATCATGTTACCTAGTTCTGGTGAAAAGATTCACAAAAAAAATAATCTATAGTATAACATATATACCTGATGTTGAATTGGGGTCTGAATTTCGAGTGATGGGGTATTGATGGTATTGAAATCATGATCAAGGTACGAAAGACCCGGCATAAATGAGACTGAAGCAAGTATAGGACAAATCCCTTTTGAATCAAGTAGGAAAGGGGGTAAGTATCCATGTAATTTAAGGAAAGATGGAACCCTTTGCCAAATCGTATTTAACCGTGGCGTTCAACGGGCAGAATCCATTCTAATAGATCAAACCCTAGAGTGCATCTTGGTTGATGTCGAACTTGTTAAAAATTATCTTCATCATCTCCTCTTTGCTCTTGCTTCTATAGCAGGATCACAATCCACCACTGTTCTTGAACAAAACTGTTAACACTAGTAGCTATAATGCCTTGAAACTTTATGCACTTGTATTGACTTCAACTCATTTTTCTCAATTTAAGAAAAATGTCTGTCCTTCAAAAATGTTGTAAAAAAACAGTGTGCCAAAACTATATTTGCAACGGTGCAAAGTCAATTTTTTGTTGGGAAAAAAAACAACAATGTATGTTGTCCTCCTCAAACCATCCCCAAGCACTACCCCCCACCCCCCTCCCCCAAAAAAAAATTAAAACTAAATTTTAAAAAAATATTTTTACTTCAATTTTTACCCCCACCCAAAATAATAATTAAAAGTTGTTTTAAAAGATAATTCAATTTAATTTTTATTGACTTCATTCCACCCCCACCCTCGCTCACCATTTGCCAACCTTTCCAGACCCCCAAAAAAAAAACATTCAAGTTGTTTTTTTCCTAAAAAAATTCAAACTTCAAATTTATTTTTTCCCTAACTCAACCCTACCCCACCCCCCCCTCACCCAACCAAAAAAAAATTCTACTCAAAATTATTTTTTTATAAATCAAAACTAGAAAAAATATTGTCTACTCACCAATCAAAAAGCGAAAAAATATGTCAAAATGACGTACTTGTTTTATCGAAAACATTTTTCTTCATACCAACATACACTTAATAGTAGTATTGTATTAAGTAAATAGGAGGATGTTAAGGTATTCCTTCTGTACAAAACGTGTCCATTATTGACTTTTCATCCGTCTTAAGAAAACTATAAAATAAGGATATAAATATTTACAATATAACCATTTGAATATAATAAGTACAATCTCTAGTAATATGTAATAGAGAAATGCCTATAATTAATGATAAGAGTAAATTAGGAATTAAGTGTAAAATCATCCATTGATTTCATAAAGTGGACAAATATTGTTGGACATCCCAAATAGTATAGTGGACAACTTTTATTGGACGGAGAGGATACTATTTAAATTTTGTACTCATGTCCAAATCAATTGAAAGTTGTTTGTTTGTGTGTTCTTATCCATCCTATGGGTATAATTGCATGTTTATACAATCGTTGCTTATCAACGGTAAGTTTTATTTTCAATAAAATTTGTAATGAATATTTCCAATATAGTGTATTTTTAGCATTCCTCTTTTAATGTTCATTTAATAGATAATGTTTTAGTAAATCATGAGTTGAACAAAACCAAGGTAAGTGTTCTTTGTTACTCCTTTTCAAGCTTAAGTGTCGTTTAGCATTTCAACTCACATACTCGTACATTCAATGTACTGATGCCGATGTGCATCGTATCATGAGGTAGACGCAGGTAACAGGGATCGACATCAAGCACACCGTTGATCCAGCTGAGCACCCATAGTCAGTTGGTGAGCCTCCTTGCATCCGGAGGACATCTTTTATTTCTTTCTAGTTAGTTCAATAGAATGTTGTGGGGTTTATCTCAACATTTATCTCAGTTGGTAGAGGGGGGGGGGGGGGCGGGGGGGGGGGGGGGAATTCATAGAGCAGTAGTTTCAATCAAATCTTACCTTTTTATTTTTAGTTAAAGACTTAGATTGCCACTTTTGGCCTATTAAATGTTAAACATTAAAGAAAACATTTCCCCAAATAATTTTGTTATGCGTTGAGAAAAGTAGTTATTTTATAATATAGGTATAATTGTTGTCTTCCTCTAAGTTAAGTAAGTCAGGCCAACGGTTCGCTCGACGCCAACAATGCTCACCGAGTGTGAATCCCGCCGAGGTGTAGGCTCGGGGTGTGACACCACTGTTGAATTCTTCTCATTGTTGTAATCATTGTGGAATTTGAGATCAAGAAGTACTCAAATAGAGGGTAATTTTGTATCTTCAATTGAGAATCTTCCATAATTTTTTCTTTCATCTTCGTTGTGTTTGTGATGACTTCATGCGATTTATGTGGCGGGTGGGATAACGATATGATAGACACTTTAGAGAACATGAATTTTTATTGCAAAAAGCATTTATTTCCCCATATACTGATATTTAGGTTCTGAAATATACGGAGATAAGAATGATGAGGAATGGATGAATAACTGATACATATTGAAAATACAAAATTCTTCAAATATGCAAAGTATTTAATGTATGGAACATGAAAATACAAAAAATCCTCAAATATGGAAAACTATTTAATGTATGGTGTTCTAGATGTAAAAATTTAATAACCAAATCATAGTTCTAGTAGAGGATCATATCAAATTGCCTAGAATCTAATTCCATCAATTTATTAAAAAAGATGGTAAGATGAAGTCGAAAACATAATGGAAAGAAGTACTAGGAAATTAATAATCAATGAGACCCAAAATAAATGATAAGTATAAAGAGAATTAATAATTAAACTCTGTTTTGCGATCATTTTACCCATTGTATTGTATGTTCATTGATCATACTTACGGTGTTTGTTTTGATTATTACTTTAAATGAATTGTATTATGTGTTTAACTTTCTTGTTAAATAAAATGAAAAACATCCATTTTAGAAACAACCGATTGGTGTGTTTCGTTGTTACCGTAATTTATTTCTTCCAAATTATCTCCTCACATTAATATTGTGTAACACTATTTTTTTAACCATTATCCCTATATTTATTTAATAAGTTTCAAAACCTCTTGCCCTGAAATAATTATGGTTATTTTAGTAAATATATAAATTACAAAACAGTATGACACAGTCAAACCAAACAATAAAAATGTTATTAAACAACAACAAACAATACAATCTAACAAACATTTTATCTACCATATAGTATAATACAATAGAGTACAATACTGTCACACCCTGAGCCTACATAGTGGACGTGGCCTACAATCGAAGACCACTGCTAGCCTCGAGCGGACCCTTGTCCTGGCTTACTTAACTCAATAGAAGACTTAACTCAATAAAACAGTGTCAGTTAATAACTGCACGAATAATAAGTTGGTCAAAATGACACTTAAGTCTCATAACAAAATATATGCAATACAAAGATGAAAGACTTAAAACTAAATGTGTGACTATCTATAAAGCCTCTATAATACTAAGATGGATGTTGGAACATACCCCACGACATCATATAAAAGAAAAACTAAAAGTGTAACAAAGTTTCCTCCGGG
Organism: Solanum habrochaites; assembly: GCA_027704765.1. Lineage (NCBI taxonomy): Eukaryota > Viridiplantae > Streptophyta > Magnoliopsida > Solanales > Solanaceae > Solanum > Solanum habrochaites. The sequence continues at coordinate 11,964 of JAKWJA010001503.1, read as the reverse complement.
ATACAAGGAGGATCATACTGACAGTGAGTGCTAAACTAACCAACGAGGCGCTCGATTGAACTGTTTACTGGTTACCTGCATCTGTAATCTTAGCGATGCAGGGCTAACTGAATTAAATACATTGAATGTATTAGTATGAGAGTTGGAATGCCTATCAACAAATAAGCTTTGAAAAAAGAGTTAAGAAAGGGGACACTTACCTTGACTCTGCTCCACTCCTGAATAACTTGACTAATATAAAACAATAAGACAGAGCCACTATATAAATCTTGCACAAAATAATGAAACACACTAGTTCGCAAAGAAATGTGCCAATAACAAAATCAACATTACTTCATATATGGAGTAATAGTTCTGTGGGAGATTCTCTAACCGAACAGCCATCACTATGACCCTAAGTGATGGACTCGTCTGATCCTCATGTTGCAGAGGTCGTCCATATACCTTGACGCCAATATAGAACTGAATACATACGTGATCCACTAGTTTATGTTAAAAAGCACTAAAGATCATTTAAAAAAGATGGACCCTTGTCTATCATGTTGGCAAATGGTTTACGGGGCTGGAGATTAATATGAACTTGCGTTCCCCAATAGGTGCTCAATACTTACTCCAAAAAATACTTAGCTCATATGTTTTTAAAACAACTTCTTTCTAGTTGATGTAATCTCAAACTTAACTTTAAAAGCCTCTCGTAAAAATCATAGTTTCATCTTTACTAAAACCTAGCCAAAGGCCCGTTGGAAGATCAACTTCCTTTCTTCCTCAAAATGGGAAACATTTGTACTCTTAGGGAATTACTTAGTTCCCTTATAACTTTTTAGAATGAACTCAACTCTTTATCCTTGCTTATGGCAAACTAACTCTTAAGGATATTTCGTTCCCTTATAACTTTGAAGAAAATTAAACTTCAAACTCTTTACTCTTCAATGTAGCTTGCAAATTGAGTATTATAACAAAGTGAAAAGTTTGTTGAAGGTTCTTGAAAACTTTAAGAACATTCTATGACGTAATCTTAACTTTTGGACTTGACTCTTAACATTCCTTGAATTGGATTATGGATTCAAGGTTCATGATATCATCTTTATGGATGATTTCATAATGTTCAGATGTAACTTAGAGTGTTGGAATCAACTAAAAAATATGGGTAGATCATTAGGAACTAGTACGAAAAAGGTGGTGAAAGAATGGGGTGAACTAGGTCCTTGGACTGCTGATTAGGCGTGGGGGCACCAGGCCCCAAACTTCAGAGGCCAGGTTGGGGCGCTCTGGCTGGTGTGGCGCCCCAAGGCCCTACGGACAGAGATTGTCTTGTGAGGCTATGGCTGGTGCGGCACCCCAAGGCCCTAGGGACGTTCTTTCTCGACTTTACTCCTCCGTTTTTCATCTCTAAACCCTCTAAACTTACATGGTTCTTTCCCCAAACACTTAGGATCATTATTATCCTCAATACCCAATATATTTAACTCAAAAGGACAACCCAGAAACACGAATCAAATCAACACCAGGCATTCAACAACTCAACCAACAAGAATTCAACAATGTTCTTCAAGAACTTCACTTTTTATCATTCAACCAACTCGAAAGTCAATTAATTGAAACAAGTTTGATGTGTGGGTGAACTGACCTAACACTAAAAGCTCTCAGATACCTTCATAGGTATCACCCCCGACGAATTCCACTCGCAAAGTTTGACGTTTTTGGCGAATTCTTGATTTCTCTCCTTTTCTTTCTTCTTTTCTCTCTTCTCCAAGACCTAACCGTAAATCTAACTTTTCCAAACTGATCTAAGACTTTTTTTTACCCCAATAAACCCCTAAAATGAAATAGGAAATTAATTGGTGAAAATACTAGTTTGCCCTTCCCTAAATCCGGATTGGGACTTTCGTCAATCCAACAACCCAACTTTCGAAAGGCATAACTCACTCATACAATATCGAAATAGTGAAAACTCGGCGGCGTTGAAAAGATAATTCCAAGATATTTCCACCCATATTAATAAGCACCTCTAACTTATCCTGAGCTAGGAATTATGACTGTTTGAAAATGACCAAAATTCACTTTTTTAACTTAGAAATATTTTCCATATTTTCCCTTTTCTTTCCAAAAGGATTATTTTTAGTTTCTTAGCTTATTCATAGTTATTTCAAGTTGCGAGATGTTACAAATACAATAAATTACATGATGAAACAATGGGTAACAATTATCTAAAGAGAGTGTTAAGGAGTCCTAAAATATATGGTAAAATAAAATATATTTCAAAAATTAAGAAACTCAAAAAGTACATGGTAAGAGAAAAATCATTGGGTAAGAGTTCGAATATGTTGCCCAAAAAGACTTAAATTGTGGTTCTTGCCCCTTAGAGTACGTGCGACGTTAGGAGGTGAAGGGTCAATACATATGTTTTTAGTAACTTAACTTAATATAATCACATATTTAAAACTAGTTTTTAGGATATGTTAATACGCATTTTCAGAAATACTATGAACTATAAGTTAGCCATCATGGTTCCTACTACAACCCCCCCCCCCCAAAATAGGCAAGCCTTAACCAAAGCAGATTGATTAGAATAACTAGAAAGAAATAAGCAGAATATAGAGAAATATAATAGGTCTCATAGCATAGATATGTAATTACGATATAAAATATATAAATTGGACCAAAAAGTGACTGAGAAAGACAACTATATAATGGAACCAATACCGGACCTGGTGTCATTGATACAAAGCTATATACATCAAGTCGATTTGAAACAAGATAGAAAAGTATAAACATGTAAAAAGAAGGAACACAAGAGTCTCCAGACACCAAGAGCTCACCACAGTCCAAATTAAAAACGGCCATGGGAGATCTGACTCTAGGATGAGCAGGTTGCATCTCCTCCCATGCTTAGCAAACTGATTACCGGACGCACCTTTGCGTCCAAGGATGCGCTATAGTAAGTGATAACAATTACATCATGAGCCCAGTTGGTTTACAAAGTTCTTGCACACCCCGAAACCCAGGAAGTGATGGAAACCATTGTTTGCACCAAGACAAGTGAGCCTCAACCCCACAAAAATGAAAGAAAAATGGGAAACAGTAAAGATAAGAACAAGATAAAGTGGAAGAACTTATTCTTCTACTAAAACCCCCAAAAATTTGGTTGTCACATGACAACTCTAATTAACATAAGTGTTGATTACGAAAAAAGTACAAGTCTCAACATTTTCTCTCAAACATAACAAAGTATAAGAAAAGGAAAAAGAGGGCCCACTGAATGAAAAACAACTACCTCTTCAAGTCCTTGACGAATCTCGAGATCAATAGAAGGGGAAAGATATCATAAGGGTCCTCAGATAAAACCTATACAAGGATACGCAGGGTGAGTACCACAAAAAATTTGGTACCCAAAACAAGCAACGGAAGAGGATAACAACTAGTTAGAAATGGAATATCCTTACGTCCAACCAAACCTCCTCAAAATAACTACAACCATGAACAGAGTTAGCCCAAACTAGCAAAATACACGACACAGACCCAATATTCAAAGTTCAAGCTTCACAAATCAAAAATCAATTACGTCAAATGAGTCTATCTCATTGACGATTAGCTCAGTCACACATACGATTAGCTCAGTCACACATAACACACACATATCAATTTCAATTCACAAATAAGTAAAACATATAAGCATTAAGTGTATCAAGTCATAATGATCATCACTAGCCGACACTATTTCACATCTGCTTTATAAAACTAGCCGGAAAAGACCTCGACATTGGAAACACTCACATGCAACGACCTTGACATATTAACACTCGCCGGAAAAGACCTCGAACATTGGAAACACTCAACATGCAACGACCTTCGAATTATTAACAATCGCCGGCAAGACCTCGACATTGTAAACACCATAGTCGGCAAAGATCTTCTACATATAATAACACTCCACCAAACAAAGGACCTCGACATTTAAAAACAGTTCACACACGTATCATCACTATGTTCAATGATCAAAGCACATAAGCAATATTACACACCTTAAATAGAAAACAATTTCAACAATTCAAGTCCACATTCATGCTTCAAGCATTCTATAAATCAATAAGGGTTACATTAAGGCCAATGCATCATTCTGTTCAACTAATAGCCTTCTCCATGTCAATCCTCTTATTAATTTAGATTATAGCAAGGGGACAGTTAAACCATTACTCATTCCATAGTCCCCCAACAACACAATCAACAAAGGAAGCATACAAATTCAAACTAGAATACAAGATTTAGGAAGTCACTTGGCCTAAATCATTCAAAAATCACTCTAATAGTTTAGTCTTCCACTTCCGAACCACTTCGAAGCCACATAATCTATAATATACATTTATTTACAATAAAATTCCAGAAACAACAATACACATATCAATATTCTTGAAAGGTAGGTTAATTGACACAAAACCCAACTCTAAATTAAGGTTTGACTCTGGAAAAACAATACTTGAAAATATTACTCAAGGTTTTAGGATATCATTAGGGAAAATAATTTCAGAATAGAACTTGAAATCAGTTCACAAACTCTATTTAGCTTGGAACTTGGTTTTCTGAAAAACCTCATTATTTATCAATCAAAACCTCGTATTTTGATGTTAAAACTCATAATTAATCAAAGAATTTCTAAGGAAAATAATAGCAGGGTCCATGGAGTCAGAATTTTTACCGAGAAATTTAACTTATAAAAGGGAAACATACTGAAAAAAGTCAAGAGGAGAATGATGTTGTGCTATATACATATAAAAAATCTCTTATCTGATAACTAGAGAAGCCACGCTATAAGAATGTTATTAAGATATAACTAAATAGCTATTGTTTTCATTTGTAAAATGAAAAAAATTAGCATCTCGATTTTATTCCAATCTAGTTTTTAACGTGAAAAGTACAACTGAAGTGCGCCCAATCCTAAGGAATTTAAAAAACTATGTATTCATAGATGCTACATGGGTCTTTTATTATCTGAGTATTCTTATAAGAGATTCATAAGAAATATTTTTTTTTGAGAAAAAGACGTAAACAACCCTCGGGGATTGGCCTTTTATAGAATACTCATGGAGTAGTATAAAGGAGTACTTATTGTTATTTGAAAAGTAAAAAGCAATAAGGCGCAACACTTTTGATTGTTGACAACGACAATCAAGTTATTACATGGGACAAATTAAAACAAAAGGAGTTAATGTATTGTCTAAGGATGGTATTACAACAAGAATAATAGTCCAGTGTTATGTAATCTCAAAAGCAGCGTCGGGAGGGTAGAGGCGGAGAGGTTGAGTTCACACCAGTCTTACCCCCACATTGCGCACGGTAGAAAGGTCGTTATTGTGGGATTTGCAAGTGTGAATTGGAAAGAAAAAGAGAGAATATGAAAGTTGAGGGAAATACTTTGGAGTGGAAAATGAAAAGTTTGCAAAATGCAAATGAAAATGAAAAAGTAATTTCTCATATATCGGCAAAGACAAGGGAAATTGATGTCTGGTAGGAAGGAAACAATTCCATTAACTTCTTAAAGAGCTAAGAGAAGATGCCGCCTCACGCCGTCGTCGTCGTCGTCGCTCGGCTTCGACCATCCTTGATGTGAGTTGATGATAAATTTTTGGACAAAATTAATTTTAATCAATTTTTGTAAATCAAAAATAAATCCTGTTAATATTATCTCTTATAATTTGCGGGGTAACCGTAACATTCCAAAAAGTGTGACTCCTTTCGAAAAGTGGTTACTTCCAAAAAAGTCGGTATTTCCTACAGACACCAATTTTACGAAAAAAGTGTTATTTTTTCCAAAAAAAACACAAACTTTCTGGATAATTTAAAAATGGGTCTGAACAGATTTCATTGAACGACAGACACGTCCCTTGCTGAAAATGGCTAGAAAAGGAAGTCAATTTTGATTTTTAAGATACTGAAAAAACTTTTTCCTTCTCTATATTTTATTTTTTCCAAATAAAATTAAAGTGTCGATTTAGAATGCTCTGTGTGACTTGTTTGATGTTCTTATGTTCGTTGTGAAGTTTAAAGAAGTTTGAGTGGTATCACCGCCTTTTCTTTAACAGGTTTAATCATTTTATATTCCCTGGGAGAGAAATAATCCATCACCTGGGTACAGTGAGGGGATTAGATTTCTTAAGGACACACTGGAGTTTTGTTGAACTCGATTAATTCTGTATTTTAGTATTCGGCTCATTCTTATTTCTGATTCTGTTCATTGGTAAACTTATAAAATCAGTTACTCCTAACAATAAAAATTATTCTATTCTGGGTGCGAAGGGAAGATGGTTGACGCAAGGGGGTGATGAGAGATGGATTGATTTCTCTTGTTGCAGATATTGATTAACATCATATTATGGGGTTTTTTTTTAGTTAGAGATAATATTATAAACTGTATCTGGAGTTTTTGGTCAAAATATTGTCGGGACTCGTCAGTGTTACTCGTCTTGGGAAATCTCTTTGGGTGGATGGGACCTGAAAATTGCACGATTGCTTTCTGGCCATAGTTGGGGATGCAGAACGTCATTTATCAACACCCTCGTTAGGAAATACAAGATAAGATATTTCTAACGGAAGGGGTGTGATAATGAACTTCTTGCAACCCCAAGCTTTGACCAGGAAAGCAATCATTCAATTGTCAAAGTCTTTCGATTGCCACAATACTCTTGAAGGTAATAAATGTCAACTTCAAGAGTCTTCAAGTGGGGTTAAACCTCTATTCAGAAATAAGGTTTGACACGTCATAGATCAACACAAAAACAACCGAATTTACGTCTCAATCCAAATCTACTTCGTTCGCTTATATTGTTTGAAATATTGCTTCCCTTTGTGGAAATTATTATGCTTTGTTTAATAGTAATCTTATTGGTTTTGAATATAGAATTCTTATAAAACAAATCTAAAATTAATAATTTAGTGCTATGAAAGTCGGAGTTATAATAGTTAGAAAATAGATAAAAAGAAAAAGGTGACACATCTTTCTGGTTTAACATGAAGCTTCAAATTTCCAAAAAATAAAATGGAACAAAATGATGAACAGAATAATTTAATGAATTCATCTGGAATTTACTTAAATAATACAATAAGTAACTGAATAGGAACAAAGCACCAATAAATTAAACCTCCATAAAAAACAAAAATAATTCAAAGCAAGCTTCCAACACTAACATTAAACCTTAGATCTATCAAGCTCCTCTTCATCTCATTTATTCTTGTAGATCCCCCTCGTCCATTTAAGTTTTGTGAATTGTAATTATTTTTCACTAATAATATTCATCAAGGGTTTCCACTGAATCTTTTAGTAATGCAACACCCTCGCACTATTTTTGCTCTTTAAAAATGAAGGCAAACTCTCAACTCATCAGCTCTAGTTACCAACCATATCATGTTGTTATTTTATAGAGATTTTTATACGAAAAAATGTTGACGCTTGATGATTATGACCACTCTCAGAGATAAATCCATAATTATATTCTCAAGGAAAAACAAGGGGCTGATACGCCTTGTCCTGTGCAACCGGCGTTGTCGCTTTCTACTTTCCTGGGTAATCGTCGTCTTTATGCTGTCCCCCCTTCCCGATTTCGTCACTCTGACTTACCTCGGGGCTTACTTTTCTTCGGTCTGGTGCCAACCAGCGCCTTTCCCGACTTCCACATCCTAGCCATTGATCTGCTGAGGGCTAGTTCTAGACCTATAGGACCGTCTTATTTCCCGCTCTTTGTAGTCGCTTTCCGCTTTCTGCATTTTCTCGTCCCCATTCCAGCAAGGGGCGGCATTCACATCGAGGCTATTGATGCTGCGATGTTACAGCTGCAATCCGTCTATCTACTAACGTTTACCCTTTACTTGGAGGGCGCAAGCCGAGATCCGACAGGCCCTCGCGTATCCCTTGCCTGTCTTCTTTCGCTCGGTCGAGTGCCCCCCCCCGCACCCTAACCCCTCCACTACTATGGCTTTCCTCCTGCACCCTTATGCCCTTTATCTCCACGCGCCTTCGCTTCTAAGTTGTGCTCCCTCTGTACGTCCTACGCTTGCGGTCGCTAAATTTGGAACGTCATTATGCGCCCTGTTTGATTAAATCGTTCAGTGTCCATGGTCGTGTCGCGAGGAGCAACTCTCCCTTAATGAGAATTATCTTACTCGTTGCCTTTTTCTGCACCCCTTACCCCCGCGCTAGGGGTCCAGGGCGTTCGCATCACGTACGACACTTTTTCCTCAGCTCCGATATGAATGCATACGTCGCTCCCTTCGTCACTTACGTCCCTTTGATTTGATTCAGAGGCCGTTTGGACGCATTGTTTGGCCTCCGTGGTCCCACTACTCCCACAACTAAGCTCCCTCCCCTATGTTACTGTGTGTCCCCAGCATTCCCTGTTTCCGTTCCTCCGACACCTCTCTCCAGCACCTTCCCCGAAGACTACCTTTTTTGCCAACATTGTGTCCGTGTACCCCCCCCTTTTCACATACCGAACAGACTAGCTGCTGAGTTACCTCTGTCCCTCGCCCCAGATTCGGGTATCTGACTTATGCTTGATTTTTTCTTTTCAAAGTGCCGTCAACAGGCCTCACCGCCTTCCGTATGTGTCCGAAGTTTTGGGCCCGGTTTTGTGCTAACTATCATGTATCGCGCCTGTGTTCTCCTTCTTCTTCACCATTTATCTTCGTTGTCTATGCCCCGCTGGTATTACGCGGAGTGGGCGACCTTCCCCATCCCAGCCGCATCTCCTGTTACACTTGTACTATTTCTATCGTTTCCTACTTCTGGACAGTCTCCCGACCATCCCGCAACTCTACCTATGGGAGTCTCACGATCCTTCCCTAACCCTTTACAACCAACGGCACGCCGATTAGTAAGGTGTGTTTACGTCACCCTATCCCATTATTCCCCCTTGACCCCCCCAACTAGCTCCCAAACTGTGGTACTTGGCTTTTTCCCCGACCTTGGTGTGTCGCACTACCTTCTTCGTCTCCAATCTGACTTTCCTGCCAGATTTCCCCTCTGCCACGTTCGGTGCAGTCTATGATCCCGGCACAGAACCGATTTCGTGGCTCTTGTGGTCGATGGCCACCTCTCCTCTAGTTTGGGGGGTTGTTTCTCGCTCAGATGATAACCACGGTCAAGCTCCTCCTGAATCTAGCACCTCCTCTTCTCTCTCTTGAAGTTCTGACGTTTCGCCCTCGAGAGTATCCCGTTTTATTGCTATTCCGTCTCGTCACCTGCAGTAGGATCCACTATCTACCCCTTGGGATTCACTCTCTTCGTGCTGCGCCTGGCAAGACTGCGCCTCGGCGGGTATTGCTCTCTCTCTTCGGTTCCGTGAGTCCTTGATTGTTGCGCTCCTGCGACTTCCTTCAACTCCTCTCCTAATTCGCAACTTTCACGGATCTTGTCTTTCCCTTGGCTCGTGTTCCGGTTTACGGTCAGCTCTGAAGCCCTGGAACTACGACACCATGTTTTGGGTCGGCACCCGGTCGGACACTGGGTTGTGCACCCCTGCTTTCGTCGTGCCCTTCTGTGAAGTGTCGTCTGATTGCGCTTCGCCTGAGTGGATTACTTGTATCGGTCTGGTGTTCATTTGCGTTTCGTTTGCGTGTCTGATAAAAAGTTGGTTATTATGAACAACATCAGAATTCTACTTTAATTAAATGAGGGGATTGATTGGTAAAAGAACTATGAAATGCCATGAGTGACTTGGAAAGTTGAGTAGAGATAATAGTAAGTAGATAATGGGAGGGCCAAAATGGTTGAAACAACTCAACAAGGTTCTTTTACTTTAGGACAATGCCCTCTCTGTTTGGAGCATTTTGGTAGCCCCCAGGGCTCTTACTTAAGTAGAAAATTCTTTCTTGCAAAAAAACTGCAAGAGAAAATTAGTTTTTGAGGAATGCCAGCTTTGGGAAGTGGATCTCATTTGGAAACTCATGCATGAGCCAGTGTTAAATTCTTCTCATTGTTATATCATATTGAAAACTATGGATCAAGAAGACTCTACCAGAGGAGTAATTCATGTGGCTTCAAGTGAGAATCTTCCAAAATTTAGTCTTTCATATCTGTTGCTTGTTTGTATTGACTTCATGTGAGATTCTTTGGGCTAACGAATGGAAAGCGATATGAAAGAAGCTTTAGAAGAACATGAATTTTTCATTTCAAAAGCATTCAGTTCCCCACTATACTAATATTGATGTTCCTGAAATTTACTTGAGATAAGAATGAGAGAATGGATCTATTAAATAGACAATATTGAAAATACAAAATCCTTCAAATATGGAAATTTATTTAATGTATGGTGTTCCAGATGTAAAAATTTGAGCAACCAAATCATAATTCTAGTAGAGGATCATGTATACTCTCTAGAAAATCTAATTCCATCACTTTATTTCAAAAGATGGTAAGATGAAGTGGGAACATATGGCAAGAAGTATAAGGAAATTAATAATTATAGAGACCCAAAATAAATGAAGGAATACAAGGAAAATTAATAATTAAGAAATCATGTTGTCCTATAATTTATGGTAAGATGAGTTGGATATATAATAAATGGTAAAATGTATTAGGAAATTTAATAATTAAGTAGTCGTAAAATATATCGTAACAAGGTCTAGGGAAAAAATAATTGATACACTATATTGAAGCATTTTATCCATTGTATTGTATTGATTATTATCATACCTTGTTTGTTGTTGAAGGTTATGACTTAAAATGCAATTGATTGTGTTGTACTTAACAATGAAATATTCCCTTTTATGAAACAAACCGATTTGGCGTTTCCCGCTGTTACGGAAGGGCTGGGGAATAAAGAGAGCCGCCACATAAGAGGGCATAACACGGGGTTACCTTGTACCCTATATTATTTAATTCTAGTGTGAAACCTCATGCCCTGGAATAACAAGGGATATTTTAGGAAAATTATAAGTACAAGTCAATAGATACAAGCAAATCAAATAATAAAAAATATAAACAAAACAAACCAATATAGGCTAGCCAATAATTGTAGCGACAATACATTACAATACAATATAGTAAAATATCATTACAATACATTATGAAACAATGATCCAAAGAGTAGGAGAGTCATTAAAAAATATGGTAATAAAATTAAATATATTTTAAAAAAAAAGAAAGAAATTCAAAAACGAAACGGTTAAGAAGATTAATGATATAAAAAAATAGTTGGGTACGAGTTAAAGAGTGTACAATGACCTTAATGTAGGTTCTTTGCACTTATCACACGTGCTTACTTTAGGAGGTGAAGTGATCCACTAGTATGGTTATTAGGGTAACTTAAGTAAATAATCGAATTATTTTATGCTTGTGATTTAGATCTGGGTAATGGGCCATTTTTCAGAATAACATTATTAAAAGTGAGCCATCATGGTCTGCATATCTACAAAACCCGCCCCCCTCCAAATAGGAAAGCCAAAACCCCAAGCAGATGACGATAAATAACGAGAAAGAATAGGCAGAATATAGAGAAATATCATAGTGCTAATAGCATAGATATGTAATTACGATAAAAATATTATCAATAAATTGGACCAAAAAAGTTTACTGAGAAAGGACAACTATATAAAGGAACAAATCACCGACCGGCGTGTCATTAGTACAAAGAGCTGAGCTACATCAAGTCAATTTGATAAAAGATAGAAAAGTATCAAACAGGGTATAAAAGAAGGATCAAAAAGTTGAGGACAACAAAGAGCTAACCACGATCTAAGTTGAAAGCAGACATCGTGGAGATTCCAACCCATGATGATCAAGTTGCCGTATCTATACATGCTTAGCAAATGATTAATGAAGCAGCACGTTTTGCCGTTAAAAGGAGTAGTGGCAGTAACCATTTCCAACCTAGAAAAGATTAGAAAGGAAAAAGTATAAGGAACATACGGAAATTTTTAAGTAAAAAGGTGTTTTTTCCCATATTTAATTATTAGGGAGGATAATGAAGTTAGGGG
>JAKWJA010001502.1:0-15603 GCA_027704765.1 Solanum habrochaites | reverse complement strand
ATAGTACTTGCCATCATAAGAGGAAATGAACTTTAACTTCATTGGAGCTTATCGGTTTTGAATGTTGCGCAACCAATACCGACCCCTTCGAGTCCTGCGACAATTCGGGTATATCGGGACAGATCCAAAGATAACCTCTGGGATCCCCTGAGCCATATTGATATGATTTGGGTCATAATTACCACAAGTGAAACTATAAATTGCGAAGATGGGAAGAATTGATAATATCGATGTTCAAGAGCAGCCCCCCACGAGCAAGCCGACCCTTTCTTCCCATATGATATATACGTTGGCTTTTAGAAGATGCAGAGCAGAGATTTGAGCGAGGAGGATCCTTCACTTTGTTTTTGGCGATGAAAAGAAAAAGATCTCAAACCCAACCCTCCTCATACCGATTAGACTCCCTACCTTACCCACCAACATGAGGAAGTAATTGTGCCTAACATGGAGAGCAACATAATTAAAGTTTTTATTTATTTTTCTCTTTCTATTCCCCATATATTATCCCTATCCGTTTATTTAATTCTCTAAAGTGATGTATAAATATAAATTATTTCAATAATTGAAAGGCCATTTATTGTCTAACCTAAATAACTCCAATTGGCAATAGGCTTTTGAATTAATTATTAATGCATCACTTATGTGTCGCTTATATGCCTACCTCTAAGCTCAACGAGGTTCCGGTTCCGTGCATTAGGGCGTTTTATCCCTTTATCTCAAAATAACGTGTTGATATTAATTATCTCCTCACCCTAACTCTTTTCTTTTCTGTTGATATCTATTGTTTTCCCATTCCCCAAGGTTGATGATTTGGTCTTCATAATCCTGGCACATACCGATCAAAGGGAAAAGGGACCCACCCGACCCCCCCTTTCCCTCCTTCTTCTCAATGAGCAATCTCATCTGCCAAAGACAAAGGTAAAATGGTTGAATGACACAGACCAATGAAAGGGTGACGCTTCTGATGGGAGGGCAACTTTCACGATATCTTGTCCTAAGACTTTGAGCCAAATTTCACAATTGGAGAAGAGGTAGCCCACATGCGTGAATTTGGCCAAGTTTTCTATCTCTCTTGTACTCTCTCGTGGAACTTCAAGTTTGGAGAAAACATAGACAATCCTCCTACACCAAAAAATCCTCCTAAAACCAAACAGCCATGCAAACAATCGATCTCCAATCAATAGTCCCCACCAAGCTGACCCCACTCGTCCCAAATACCTTTCCCGCCCCGACCACCCCACACCCAAATAAAAATACCCAGTTCCATGTGCACCACTATGACCAACATACAAACCACAACCCTGTCCAGAACAACCCCTAAAACGCAAATATCCCCGATACTACTGTGAACCAACATCTCAATCCCATATACGTTGGAAAACTACTAATGAAAACTACTAACACTGGCCCCTCGGAGAATACGTTAACTGCCCAGGAAGATACAAAATCAATATACGTTGAAAAACTTGCCCCCTCTGACCCATAACTCCATGAATCAGAGCCCATCACATCAAATAGACATAAATCCTAATAAAACCCTGCTGCGAGATTAAGCAGACTTACAACATGGTACAACAACTTGAAGGAAACAAGAAGTTTTGGAGAAATTGAGCTATGATGATCTTTGTATGCACCCTGATGTAAGAACTTACTAAAGAACTAAACTGCCCGAAGGATACAAACTCGGAAATTTGAGACGTTCAACAGAAATGCTTGGTGATCCCAAAGCCACCTAACGAATGTATGTGACAACTTGGTTGGGTGGGGAATATGAGAGGATAACTCATTAAGTTGTTTATTAGGAGTTCTTTACTAACTCTGTGAGGGAAGAGTCTTACTGGGGAGGGCCCTATCATGGTACAATTGAGCAAGGACTTCGCGAAATGGATAAAATGGGTTGATATGGCAACTGCCTTCATGAATAGGTTTGGTTTTAATATTGGAAAATGCACTGATTGGTTTTTACTTCAAATTTGAAGAAGAAACCTGAGTGAAGTATTGTGTGAAGAGGAACACGTAGTAGGGGTGTTGTGGGGTTGGCCTGTTGGTGGGGGGGTGAAAGTTGGTGTGGGGTGGGGTGTTGTGAGTGGTTGTATGTGTGAGATTATGAGCGTAGTGGGTGGATGGTTTATTGGTGTGTAGGGGTTTTGTGTGTGGCGATTGGGGGGGGTTTTGAGTGGGTGGTAAACGTAATTGGGAGCGTTTGTTTATTGGCGCGGGAGGGGGGTGGGGCGATGATGTAGTTTCGCGGGTGTGGTGCTTGTAGTTTGTTGGGTTGAGGTTTGAATTAATGTGGGGGAGGAGTTTAGGCTGTGTTGGGTGTGCTGCGAGAATGGTGGGGTAAGGGGGTAGGGGCTTGAGTGTTGTGGCTTGGTTAGGTTAGTCAGCGGTGAGGTTGTTTGTTGGAGTGGCGGTGGATTGGAGGAGGGGGAGAGTGGTTTTCCTCAGAGAATAATGCCATAGATGGATTAAAAACTTGGAAGGCTGCTATTAGGGGCCACGACCCCGCTATGGATGGAATCTCAACTGACAGACTATTTCATCCTTGCCCCAATACCACATGACATGACCGAATGCTTGCGAATGATGGCTGGTGGTCTGAAAAGGTTCGCTGAATCATCAAACTAGCGAACGAATTGAAGAGGCCATAAAGAACGGGACTATCTATCATCAACTGTCACTTGGAGGCTTTTACAGCAACCAACAAAGAGGCTCTCCCGCTCTGCATTCTGGTGGAATGACGAGAGCGAAAGAAACCAGGTCTGTAATGATGGCTCATGGTAACTAGGAACATGACCTCTTTTGAGGCACAACATGACAATAAAACCCCCCACCCACCATTCAATGACCACCACCAATATTATCCCTATAACGCCCCTATACCTTCACCCCTCACAATCCACCACGCTGGGGGCGTATCGTGATGTGTAAGGGGGAGAGTTTGGGGTTGGGAGATATCAGGTGTAATGGTCAGTAGGCTGTGTTGTGGCTTGTCGTCTTTGGTCCCGCTCGCCCATTTCCTGTGGGGGCGGGTAGGGCTCTGCATGGCGGAGGGTTGGGTAGGAGTTTACGGAGTGGGGGGGGAGGGGTGGCAGCTTGCCCATTATTATGCCTGAAGTGGTTCTGGGGGCTGTGGGGGAATGAGCGGTGGGGGGAAAGTTGGGATACGGTGGCGGGGGTGGTGTGGCTGGGGTGGGGGGCTCCTTTGAGGTTTGGTCTGGGTTAGAGTCCGGCAGGAGACAGTAATGAGACGATAGGTATATGTCTTCGTCGCTCTCGCTGCTCCCCTCCCCGGCGCTGACGCAAAGAGAGAGTCGGAGGGGGCCTACCCTGACGGCGGTTTTGGTGGGTGGACGACTTGCTCTTGCCGGTCACCTCTCATGCACGCTGGTCATGTAGGGGGGGCGTCCCAACCCTCCCGTTTGGGCGCCGGTGAGTCGACCCTCTCTCCTCCTCGCCTCCCTTCCCTCCGGGTTGTATTCCTCCTCTTTCCACCCCCTATATCTTCCCCAACCCATGCCACTATATTACCATTACCGAAAATGATCCTCCTCATTTTGCATTCCTCATATCCTGTCTATAATGTTTCAACAAACCCTCACACTTCCACACTCTCCTTCCAAACTCCACCACACACTTCCAAACTCCAAAGCAACTTCCAACCACCCCCTCAAGACAGCAAAAAACACCAATTAAACCGAAACAGACCTTCCTATTAAAGAGACCTAACAAAATCTATACCCCTTTGGCGAACCGATAAACGAAAACTTTATGAGAGACCTGAAAACAGGCTGGGTCTGTCTCCCTCCTCGCTCCTCTCCTCCCCAATTGTCTCCCCAATTTCCTCTCCCGCCCATATTCCTTCCTATTCCTCTCTCCCTCGTCCTCTCCCCCCTCATCCCATTTCCCCATTCCTCTCCTTCCTCCTTCCTGCTTACCTGTTGATGTGCGCGAAGCAAAATGGTAGAACCCTAACATAAGTGGTTCAAATGTTTGATTGATATAAAAACCCATCCACTCAAGGATCCTACAACCAAATGTTTGCGAATATCCTCTTCTAACCATGCAATTCCACATGGTGGAAGCTGCTGCTGATGTCTGGATTGGGAAGAATCTAATCTGGGATCTGGGGGTCAAATCGAAAAAACAAACAAGTTTTGTTCTACCAATTCTACCCTGGTTTCTCTACCTTTCTAAATTAGTTTCGACTCCATTTTCTTCTATTTCTACCACTGCCCAATGCACTCCACTGCCCACGCACCACTACCTAGTTCACGGACTCGCCCCATTTGAAGTAGAAGTTGTTGCAGAACACCAGTAACCACCGTTCGCTCTGTTTTATGATAGGTCATCCTTCCCAATACAATGTGATACACATGTGTGTACCTGGGGATTACAACAAATAGAGAAATAAATAAATGTGAAATACAGATGTTGCAACAATGGGCCCCCAGATATGGAATAATTTTACACTTCTCTGAAAATTGGGTTCATGGGAAGGCCTCTAGCAAATCAACACACTCCAAAGCACCAAGTCGTATAGCTTTAAGATGCAAATGCATTTGGGGGGGGGGGGAAAAAGGTTAAAGCTAAAGATACTCTGTCATTGAGCAGCGGTAAAACCCCATCCCAAATATCAATTCTGGAGTGTACTACTACTGCATCTTTCCAAACTCATCGAGATGGGGCCCTCTGAAGATCCTTGGTGACGCTATGGTCCCATCCTAACATCGACTCATGGAGATGTATCCCAAATGTGGGTGAGCAAAGGTCTTTGGGATGCTGTTAACAAAATATCTTTACAAGCAAATATGAGCTGCCACTACGAAGGAACAACTCCCAATAAGCTCTGGACATTTCGGTTCAGTATCAGATAAAGGGATAACCAAAGCACTTCGTGTTGATAACAGGTTCAGGTTTAAACTTCCCTCCAGCACACCTGACAAGGCTGGGCATGGATAGTGCAAAAATTCAGACATGGAAGATGAATGTTAGGGAATTTGATTGTCTCTCAATCTCCATAGAGGCCACTATTGGGGAAATACCCTTTGACATGCCTCATTGGTCCAGTCACTTTCCCCATGGTCGCTTTTCCAAATTTTGGACATCGCCTTCATCGTACCAACTATTTGTTGGGGTTCGTCCATAGATTTCATATGGCTGAGCGGTTCCGTCTAACTCTTACACACAATGCCCCTGAAGTTTTTGAATGGGATTACGATAGGTTGTATCCCATGGAAAAAAGGGGCACCTGTATAACCATACACGATTGAAGGAAGGCGGAATATGGATGGTGAAATGTACCATACAAGTGGAAACTTGTTGGTAATATTGAGTTGTCAACCTTGGTTCAGCCAAAAATCAGTAGATAGTGATGGCCTGGTTCAAGTTTCGAGCTGGGAAATTATGGGGGATGAATTGCAAGGGATAGTCCAACCTATACAGCCTGTTTGACACTCCACCCTTTTGGGTTGGATATAATACACTACCGAAGAAGCTTCGAAATTTTGGCCACCACCTAGAGATGGGTAATACATCCACTGAAGAAACCCATACCACCATTGTATCAATCATTTCGATCACAGTTTTTATGGGAGGCAGTATTGATGAGATCGTCAACGACTGAAAGGGGCTAATCGCTACCAAAGCGAGGGAAAGTTTTTTGCAACGTCTGTGATCACGAGGAGGAAAAAGGAGGCCCTATGGGAGCAAGGAAGCAAGATCACCGCAGCAACTGGACCTCGACTCATCCAGACCTCGTCGAGCATCTGGGTACCTTGGAGATGTTTTTCTATCAAGTTTTTAATCCCAATAAAAAGAGTTTTTAGATAAACGTTTTTATTCCCATCCTTGTATTTCTTTTGAATAAGGAACTTATTACCTTTTTCAATCTTATCAATAAAGTTCTTTTCGCACATTTTTGCCTTATATTAATTTGGTCCACTTTATTTTTTTTGCTCTCCATCAAAATTCACTATAAAAATGTCGCACTCTGAACGATGCATACAATGAGACTGCTCACTTAACAATTAATGACTTAGAGAATAAGTCGAAGACAATGCGTTCCCGGGGAGTTAACATCAAAATGGGTGAGGAATTCTAGGAACACCCAATCCAAAATTTGTTAGAGAAATAAGTGGTGAATTTTGGAAATGCAGAGGTGATCAATAGCCCGAGTAGCATCCTATGAGAAAAGAAGACAGAAAGAGATACTGAGTTTCTCATAGAGATAAGAATTTTCGTTGGGTCCCGACCAGACATGACAAGTGCTAAGTACTTCAATCGTGCCCATCGACGCCCACTGATCCATCATGTCCTCCGGTAAACAGAAGCTAGACAAATAACAAGCCCGCTATGAGTCTGAATCAAAGAGAAGTATCAAAACAATTCATGCTGGATAACTCCAAGTGACAGAATACCCCAACTTGGCTTGCGAAATTCGTTCCAGTGCCCAAGAAAGAACGGCAAGGTCAGAGTTTCGTGAATTACCGAATCTCAATAAACTAGCCTAAAGGATAACTTTCCCTTACCAACATACACATACTGATTGACAAGTGTTCTAAAGCACGAAACTCATCATTTGTGTCTTGCTTTGCCGCTATCATCAATTGAGATGGCAAAAAGCGACGCTGAAAAACTGCCTTCAGCACCCGTGGGCGTCTATAACTACAAAGTGATGCTTTTGGATTAAAGAACGTTGGGGCTACGTAACATGAGGGCAATGACTACTTTGTTTCATTACATAATCCATAGGAAATTGAATTTTATGTGGAGATGTCATCATTAAATCAAAGGAAGTTCAAATCATCTGGGACTTATGGAAATTCTTTGCCAGGCTATTCCGTACAATCTGAACTGATCCGCAAAGTGTCTTTGTGTGCCTGCTGAAAGCTTTTAGGTTTCATTGTCATGTGTCGAGGTACTAGAATTTGGACCATCGAAGATCAAAGCCATTCGTGATCTTCGCCCCACAAAAGAGCAATAAGGGAGGTATGAGTTGTCTTAGGGCTACTTAACTCATTATTCGTTTCATAGCTCAGTCTACTGTCATCTATGAACCTAGCTTCAGCTGTTAAAAAAGGAATGCGGCCTGAATTGACAGACGTTGAATGTCACAGGCATTTGACAAGATCAAAGACTATCTATCCAATCCTCTTGTAATTGGTTCCACCAAAGTCAGGGTAGACCATTACTTTGTGTATATTTCAGTATTGGATAATGCTTTCAGTGCATGTTTGGACAACACAATAAACAGGGAGGAGGAGCAGCATATATTAAGAGCAAGAAGTTTCACATCTGCGAAGCCCGATACTTCTCTATTAGGCGTACCTGTTAGGCTCTAACGTGGGTTGTCCAAAAGTTACGACATTACCAATCTCATCGCATACTACTTATCTGATTTCAATGATGGATCCTTTGAGTATATCTTTCAAAAGCCCATGCCCACAGGTAACTTGTCAAAATGGCAGATATTATTGAGGAGTTTTGCATAAGTGTATTCAGCAAAATTTGAAAGCACAGGCAATTAGCAGACCACATGGCAGAGAATCCGGGGACGATGATTCCAGCCGTTTAACTACTTCTCAATGAAGAGGTGGACTTTGTGGAGAGGAATTTATGAGAATATGATGGATGGAAATGTTCTTTGATGAGCTAAAACTGAATGGGATCCGGCATCGGGCTGTTTGATCTCACACACGGGGCAACATTATCCAGTATCACCAAAACTTCTATTCCTTTGCTCAAATAATAGGGCCGAATACGAAGCTGCATACTAGGTTCTCCGACGGCGATGTGACTTGGATGTCCTGGAAATGCTAATAATAGGGATTCGACCTATTGATCCATCAGGTTCGAGGTGATGGCAACAAAAAATCGAAGTTGTTACATAGTTTTGGAGTGCGTGCAATAGCTATGTAAAGGTTTTGTCAAAACAGAATTTAACATAACCAAGGGTCCAAAAAGGCATTCGCCAGACGCCTTAGCAACTCTGTCTCTATGATTCGACACCCGTCAAATTACATCGATCCTATTCACATTCGACAATACAGGAACAACAATCTTATTGTTTCCTGTTGATGAAGACCCGGATGGAAAGCCCTCGTACGATGACATTAGAGATTTTAATAGTGTGTGAATACCAAAGATGCAAAAGTGGACAACAGCGTACAATTCGAAGGTAGCAACCCTTCTTTTAAGTGGGGAAAATCCTCTATAGGAGAAACACCCCGATTTTGGGCTGCTAATAATGCGTACAGACAACAAGAGGAGAGGCTCGTCAGGCTGGTCTAAGAATACTGCAGGCACCTGTGGCCCTCATATTAACGGTTTTACTTAGCAAAAAAGGATTCTGAGATCAGTATTTTGTTTTGCAACTATGAGACAGACTGCATTCGCTACGTCCAGAAAGTCGTCAATGTCAGACTCACGCGATATGATATTCAAGTACCTCAATGAACTCCATGTCCTATTTCACCTTGTCGTCTCGCAGCATGGGGCATGATGTCATTGGTCCAATCGAGCCAACAACACCAACGGCAACAGATTCCTTCTTGTCGCAATTACTAGTGCACCACGTGGTTGAGGCCACCTCCCAAAATCAGGGACAACGAAATTTGTGGATACTTGTCAAAAATAACATATTTGTAGGTTTTGGAATTCCTAGTTCAATCATCACCGATCAACTGCACAAACCTAAATAGTGACCTAAAAATTGAGATCAATCTGTTGAGAAGTTCAATGATAGTCAATCGAACTCTACGCCAACAGGCCACAGATGAGCTGGTGGTTGTTGAGGCAGGCAAACAAAATCAAAAGGATATAGCGTCCGATGATCAATAATCACAAACACTCAGGAAATCTACCTCGCATTGCTGGTGTAAATCGTACCACAATCAGAACTCCACAGGGCCACACCTTACTTCGTATTAATGACGACACTGAAGTTTGATCCCGCCCGAAGTAGAGATACCTTACCCTAAGGATCATCCCGCGGCAAAGTTGAGTGATCTGACTGGATACAAGGTCGGCAGAGAATTTGCATTAATAGATAGAAGAAGATTCAACGCCATTGTCATGGTCATGCTCTATCAGAATAAATGGCCATATCTTTCAACAAAGAAGGTTAAACCCAGACATTTCTCACCGGGGCACTGATTTAGAACGGATTTTTCAAATCAAGAGACGAGGCACAGGTAACTTTTCATTGCACAACTGGCAGGTCCATCCATAGTCTCTCGAGTACTGACATGCGGCCCGTCATACTTGCAGAAATGGATGGAGACTGGCCAAAACCTATCATTCAGATTCTGTAAAAGTATTTACATCTATAGATGATATCATGCTCTTTTGTAATTTTGAAACTACGTCAGACCTGATTCCCCTTTTAAGAGGGATACAGGCGCTCCTATGGGTTATGTCTTATATAAATAAAAACTTTCATTATTCCCTATTGATACTGGGGCAGAATGTTTGCGAGGAACTCAAAAATTCCATCAAAATCTCTCCTGGCACATCTTCATACTGGGGCAAGAATTTTTAGTAAACTCAAAAATATCACCGAAAGTTTCTCCTCACAGCAGTCAGCTTAAAACGAAGATCAAATGATAGCTCCCCTTTGAGCAGACGTTGTAAAGCTCAACCTATCCATAGTAAAGGATCGACATCAGTTTTTTTTTTTACAATGATGATTTTCAGAATCTTCAAGTTTTTCCCCCTTTTATGAAAAAAAAAAATCAGACGCTCGAAGAGGTGTGATGGCAAGCTATAAGGGCACGGTTGCCCAATCCTGATCAGATCACCTTCCCCTTGTTAAAACTAACTCTTTTGTATTTGAATGTATAAATACAGGACATATACCAAGGCAGTTTCACAATCAACATACAGCTTATGACCTGACAAAGGACACTCTACCCTTCCAAGCAAGGGCGGATGTCCCAAGCTACTACATACCTTTCTCATTCAATTATGGAGTTCACTATGCCTGAGATCTAGGAGTTGCATGA
Source organism: Solanum habrochaites (assembly GCA_027704765.1). Taxonomy (NCBI): domain Eukaryota; kingdom Viridiplantae; phylum Streptophyta; class Magnoliopsida; order Solanales; family Solanaceae; genus Solanum; species Solanum habrochaites. The sequence goes on along the minus strand of JAKWJA010001502.1, from coordinate 5,599 downwards.
CTAAATTATGCCGAGATTGCTTATGCTCGAAAAATGCCTCATTGCATGTGCCCGAAGAGATGCATCATTGCGATGTCCCGAAGAAAGCAATCATTGCATGTGGCCGACAATGCCCTGTGGTCCCAAGAAATGCATCATGCATTGCGCCCGAAGAATGCAATCGATTGCATTGGCCCGAAGAAATCATATTGCATTGTGCTCGATCACTGCATGAGCCCGAAGAAATCTCATTACATTTCTCCGATAGTTCAGTGTTCCAAGAAATGCATCATCGCATGTGCCCGAGACTGGCCGTGCGCCGAAATTTGCATAAGCCCAAGATTGCCATCGACTGCTTCGAGTTTACATGTGCCCGAAGCAAATCAATTCATACGTATCAATATATGCAACAATAGATACGCTCTCTTACTCCATTACTTATATCCCAAGGCGTCACCTCCAAGGCGTCATCTTTCATGACCTGCGACTTCATGTCCATGGCCTGAGGACTTATTTTATCATATCATTTCCTAAGGGCGTCATAGTCCTAAGGCATCATCCTCATTGCTTGCGGACATCATTCATGGCCTAAGGTTAATTTCTGTCTACAGATCCGAGGTTGTCAAGTCTAATGTGTCTTTTCATCGGCCTAACAACAACATTTTCAATGACCTGAGTACACTTTGCATAGCATGGCCTAGACACATAGCCTAGACATCATTTTTTTTTTCACTATCTTAAGGCAAACATTCATAGTCACATTGGAATTGCAATCATGTGTTTACATTTTACCATTTTATTTTTGATTTTAGGCTATACTACAAGTTACAGATGTGGCAGATTACAGACAGATCGCCTTTCGAACGGCTGTTCACGATTGTTTACTAACAAGGCTCCGAACAAATCTTGGCTACTCGCACTATCATTTCAGCTACTCATCCATCGTTTTCAGCTACCATAGATATCCTTGGATTCAACTCGCCACTGTGACCTACTGTCTCTTCATCGCGGCTTCGTCCTCCTTACATGCGACATCTAGGCTCGTCCCCTTACAAGGCGACAATCTAGGCTCGTCGCCTTGCATGCGACATCTAGCTCGTCCGCCTTACAAGGACATTTTAGGCTCAGTCCGCCTTACAACGACTTTAAGTTGGCCCATCTTGAGACTTTAGGCCGTCCACCTTAAAGGACATTTTAGGCTTGTCCGCCTCATGGACATTTATTCGTCCGCTGTATAAATATATAGGCCGTCCCCTTAATGACACTTAGGCTCATCCGCTTAGAATGCACTTAACTTCGTCCGCCTAAATTACGTTTAAGACTCCCCTTACAACTCAACATTTTTCTTATTATTATATTCTTTATAGTATCAATCTATTGGATTTTGACTTTATTTCTTCAAGAGATGGTTTCCAATCCTTCAAGAATTAAAGACTATCAGGTTTTGCACTACGTCTCAAATAGCTACGCTTCCTTATCACCTTTTGTCATTTATTTAGAACTCATGTTTTATCATGTGTTCATGCGTTTATCTATTTATAAGGCTAACGTTTTAATCCAGAACTTGCAAGATAGTATCGATCGTCCCCTGACATACAGTCTCATGCTATCATCACACGAGACCCTACCAATTCTCGCTTTTCATACTCCGAACCTTCGCTCAAAGGCTGGAGCCTGTACTCTATCATGCTATCTCGCTTCTCTGTCATGCTCTTTTAGCCTCTCAATCTCTCTCTTCTCGTCCTCTAATCTTATCCATTCATCTGATTTGTGCCTTCTGAATACCTTACCACTCTTTCAACTTTTAATAGTTTCATTGCTCTTGAATCTGAACTACACACACCTGATTCTCGTATAACCAGAGAATAGGTAGGCGACTTAAAACCAACGTCTCGTCGTACCCTTTTGTCAATCTCATATCATTTTAAGCGATCCAACGCATCTCGCGTCGTCGACACAATCGCTACTAAGTCAACGTTTGGTGCCTGACAATTCATTCTTTTCATTCTCAATCAACCAAGGGCATCTGTTGCACCAATGTTTGACCGACCTTTGACATTTTTTAAAACACTATTCGATTAAATACGTTTTTAAAATTTTATAATTTTGAGCCACTTTGCTGAAAATTATTGTTTTAGTAATGTTTTATTTATAAAGTTATCGGAAATATTATTAAAATATTTTAAATTATTAATGATTTCAAATTTAATTTAAATGATGTTCATAAAAACAGTTATATATATATTATTTTAATATTGTTATTTTAGTTAATAGGAATTTCTACATTTTACTTAAATTTTAAATTCTAGCCTATTCTGTCATTATTTCTTTAAATTCTAGCCTATCTGTCATAATTTCTTGCATTCTAGCCACTTGAATTCGAAGTTTATGTTCAATCATAGCCCTCTTTCATTTATTTCTAGCCAATTTAATTGCATTTTAGCCACTCTATATCTTTGCCAATCTAATTTCAAACTTGACCTTTTGATCTCATCCAGTCCATCTTCAAGTCCAGATCGAGTCCTGTCCCTTTAATCAACGATTGTGATTAAAGTTCCCTTTTCTTTCTTGGATTTCAATACACTAAAAATAAAAACCTAAAAAATTTCTATTCTCCCCTCTTTCATCCGCCTTTCCTCTCTCTCTCCCTCTCCATCATCCTGGCCTCCCATCTCCTCTATCTCCCCTTATTCCCCGGCGGGAATCGCCACCCACCAGGAGCGGCAACCCCTCTCTCTTTTTCCCCCCCTTTCCCCTCCATTTGGTTTCTCTCTCCCTCTCTCCTCGCAAGCAGTCAGCCGGCGCACACTCCAACAGCTGCCGCGAGACCACCAGTCGGCACCAGCAGCTAAGACAACATCGAGGTAGTACTGCCCTACTAATCCTCCCTCCTCCCTTCTTCTTCACGCCTCCCGCCATCATCACAGCAGTTACCGCGACATCAGTAGCAACAGTCCCCTTTAGAAACTCTCCACCCGGGCCAGCAAGCTTCGAAGAGGGGGGGCAACGACCAATCTCTCTCGACCCCTGTTCCTCCCCCCTTCTCTTTCTCCCCTCTCCCGTCGCTCCCTCTTCTCTTCTCCACCCTCTTTCCTCCTCTTCTCCATCGTCATTTTTCCTTTCCTTTTTGGTGCAGGACTGCCACCCCGAGAAACAGCAGCACTGAGAAACTTAGTAACCAGACGTCGTCGCATCTCCCTTCGCGGCAAACCTCACCAGCACACATCCACACCAAACTCGCGTAAGCACCTGTTTTGTCAAGATTTCAAGTTTTAAAGATGAATTCTTAACAAGATCCTCCAGGTTTGTTCCTGGATGTTCTATTCACCATGTTAAATATTAATTTTAATTACAAAGTTCACTATATCGATTACATGTTTGCTCTTTTTGAAGATCATTAATCTGTAAGAATTTTGTAGCCCTTTGTCACTCTTGATTTGCAATTATTTCTCTAATTGAAATGGTTGTATTATTTGTTTGTCTAATTTTATGGGGAGTAGTTATTTGCCTGTTTGGATCTTGTGAGTTATTTTATTGTGTAAATTAGCATAATGATGATTAAAAATCTTATTCCTTACATATCCCTTTTTTTTTTTCCTTTTCTGTAATATTATTACTGAGTTAACCTATGGAAATATTGATCATTAACATTGACGAACTGTGTGTAAAATTGTGCCGGACCTTTCCTTCCACATAAGTAAATCGAGGAACAGAAAGGGGTTTGCTGATTTTAAATTATGTGTAATAGTTGTTGAAACTGTCTCCTTTGCCCTTAATATTGTTTCTAGATTGTTCATTGTAAATTTTTTTAGAAATCATTCCTATATGTTTATCTTCCCCTCCTAGAATTGTTGTTTGAGGAGTTACGATCTAACCAATTTTCAATTTGCTTGACGCTTTGTTCAATAAGTCTTAAAAATAACTAGATTTCCATTAATTTTGGAATGTTAAAATCAAATCATAATGATTTCGTAGCTGGATTAGGTTTATAACTTTTTTACATGGTCCCCTGTCACGTAGAAACCATGCCTAAAGGATTAAACATTCATATCATTTAGATTTAACAAAATCAAGCATTATTTTGTTACTCTTGTTTTCTTTTTTGAACACCTATAAATCATGTTTATAGGTTTAACTTTTACAATCCATAAAAACATAAATTTTTTGTACTTATTGTGCCCTCCCTCCCAAAAATTAGTTAATATTATTAGTAATCTCTATGTGTCTTCTGAAGATTCCGCAGTCTGAGGCAACCTTTAATGTTCTACTTTTTTCTTACTTACAAAGTTTTTGCAACAGAATTTTCCTTAAAACATTATTCAATCTTCCTATAAAATTTTGGATGGATTATGACATTATTTATGTTTTTGAAATAAATTATAGCACTATCTCCTAACCTATCGTTAGTGGGAAAGTCAAAGAAACTATGAGTCTAGTTTCCATTTTTAAAATTAACCGACGCATCCTCGGAATTACCATCCTATCCATAATTTCAAAATGAATTTGTTGTATGTGTAAATATTTATGTGCCTACATTTAAATAAATCTTTTAATCAGTTTCAAAAACATAAACTAAGTTTTTCGACCGGACCTCGAAATCAAAATTTTTCTATAGTGGAGGGAGTCATGTCAACAATATCGTGGCATCATCCCTTAAAGAAACAAACCTTTTTAAAAAAATACAATATCCTACTCAAAACTTAATCATTTTCAAACTTACTTTCTCACATTAAGTCTATATTTTTAACCAATTTTTTTTATAGCATTCTCATATGTTGTTGAAATAAAAAGTAAAACTTGATTGTTCTTTATTGTTATCTACTTAGCCGTGCAGTGTCTCAAATACTGAAATATATTAATTGTCTTATATTTGTTATCACTTAGCAATTAAATAAATTAATAAATTGAAGTGACGTTGATTGTTAATTGTAACCCGACATACTATTCATGAGAAATACGGCCGGACCCACTCTTGTGGACCTCGAGGGATGGCCTAACACTTCCCCTCGCGTTATTGAAACCTTACCCTAATCTCCTGGCTCGTTGACCCGAGTTTGGACTTAGTTAGGTTGATAGGTGCCCTAACGCCCTAATTCGTGGTAGGCGACTCAAAATTCAAAATCCTAACAAGAGTGTTAGGTCTCGCACAAAATCCATTTTCGGAAAATGGCGCGATATTCTTTTGTTTTCTTTTACAACTTCTCAAATTTTATTTTTTTAATTATAATTTTATAGTAATTATCACAATTTTTACCATGATCCCTAGATGAAAATTTACAATTCTACTTATATAAAAAAAAATCTAATTATTTATATATCCTAATCTAACAAGTTTAAAAATTTATTTATTATTTTTAGTGTACAACCTGGCTCCAGAAAAACATTAACTATTCAATTACACAAGCAATTAATTGCATCTACAAGTTTAGACAATAATAATCATCACACAAACATGTATGATGTTTTTTTTATATATTTTATTTCATATTATTTGTCTCAAGAACGATTTTTGATCTGTTTTCCTGAACATTCATAATTCTAAAAAGATTAAAAAAAAATTACAACTGCATCACATATGGATACTATTCAAAAAAAAAATCAATGATTATTATAAGCATCA
>JAKWJA010001501.1:0-39203 GCA_027704765.1 Solanum habrochaites | reverse complement strand
TTCTTAGGATGGAGCATACCCATTGACTTTCAACCTTTATAAAGTTGGAGTTTGAGTTCCCTTAATGGTGTAAAATAATACCTTAGGAGCCTTCTAAATTTGGGCGAGGAAATTTTTCCTGATTGACATTATATTTGGGATCCTTTGAGAAAGCTGACCTCATATGAGTAGCCGTGACCCTACTACCTCCTCCACTTTTCCTTTGATTTATCCATATCAGCAATTCTGGCAGAGGTTCCATTAGATCGGCAATGCGCGTTAATTTGATGCGCTTTCCAGTCGTGGAAATATCTTCAAAGCTTCTTCCCACTTTGACAATCTCGATAAATTTGTCCATCATACACACATTCTTTCATTAGTACTCAGGCTCTTGAGTACGAATGAACATTTTCAGTGTCTCACGTTCGGACAGGGAGGTGAAACCTTGCAGCCTCTTTTCTCAACGAAGAGCGTACTCTCGATAATTTTCTGTAGACTTCTGTCTGATGATCTTTCCAAGTAGTAGCGATCTGGGGCATCTTCTTTGTTAGTCCAAATCTTTCCGGACATCCTTGCGAGTTGCATTCCAAACTTTTTCCATTTGTTTCAGCTCTTGTGAGTAAGCACTCCAAAGCTTCTCCACTTAGACTCCGACTGAAGAGAAGCATCAAACAATGCCTCGTTTCTGCAACTCCACGGTTGTCACAATAAACCTTTCAGCTGTTGCTAGAGGTTTCCTGTCTCCGTAAAAGTGACAAACTTTGGCACTTTGAACCCTTCTGGTGAGGTCGAGATCGGATGGCTGCATAAATCCTTATAGCTCAACCCATCGACTTCTGGAAATATAGCGCAAACCTCATGGCTTCCTAATATCTGCTTTATATCACCTTGACTACCTCTTATTTTGCCTCCACTCTCTCTCCTTCCTTTATAGTGATTCAAAGCTCGGAACAGTTGGCATAAGTGCATTTGAAGTTGCGGATTTGGAAAGTAGGTCTTTTGAGGTTATGCGGTGGAAACAATGGAAGGTTCTGGGGTATTTTGAGTGGCTTGATAATTTTGGGGAAAGTTTGAGGATCGACATTTTGGTTTTTGAAGATGGGGGAAGGTTGAGCATTGTTCGTATTTTGGTTTTTGAGGGAGAGGAGGCTTGAAAAGTTGGTTATTTTTGAGGATGTTTGGTTGCTGACACGACGTGGGTGGCATGACGGGGATTGGGGGAGTAGTGAGTCAATGGTTGGAGCATTTGAGCGGGGTTAGAAGAAGGTTTTGAACCTGTTCGCGCTTGGGGGAGGAAAGTGAAGTGGAGGTCTTCCATCTCGTGGAGGGTTGAAGGTGAAATTGGATTAGGGCAAATCTGCATTCTTTGCATTTCGACCCTCATTTCGGCGATTTGTTGATCAGAGCTAATAATTCATTTTTATCAGCGGCGGGGGGTTGCGTCACGAAGACATCATTCACGTCAATCTCCTTGTTATCCCCCATAGTTGTCCTTTCTTTGAAATTTTGATCGGGGAAGGAAGGAATCTAGTGGGCCCTCAGAACCTTGTGAAAACGGGATGATCAACAACACAGATCAGTTTTTTAAATACCCTGACAAAATGAAAAAACTCAAAAGACCCAATATGTTAGTGCTGGGAGGTGGTAAATTAATAAAAATATCACATATAGGTGTAAACACGTAAGAGTTGCTTTATCCGGAGATAAATAGCATCACCAACATAGAGAAATGATTACATAGACAGGATTGTCTAATTGACTTGGGATTTAGTAAGAATAACAATGTCAACTTGAGCGAGACAAAATTGACGATATCTTTCATTTACGTACTTTGATTGGATGTAACTATAATTTCTTGTCTAGTCGAAAGAAAAAAATTTCTCAAAATTCTTTTGATTTGAAATGTTTTTGAAATGATGAATCTTTTATGGTATGCGAGTAACACTAAAGAAAATGAAGTTTGTTTTTTTTTTTTTTCGGAAACTAACGACTCGAAGAGTATTTTGAACGCACTTTGATAGTGAATCGATATTTATGCTTATGGGTTTCTAAAAATATTTGAGAAGAGTGAGCTAGAATATCTCCAGATAAAATAATATATTAACATAAGCAGTTAGAAACAAATATTGCGCGTTCTAAACAGAATGTGACCCTTTCTTGCCAAGGGGGGCCTTGCGATTGAGGGATGTACACACGTTTTCATTTGAAAAGTTCGCGAACAACCGATATACATCCTTCAAATTTAAAAACATAAGTATGAACGTCCATTTAGGCCGTGGGCCGTTTTGGAACTCAAGGTGATCTTCAATGGGGCCCCAACACGCCTTGGGTTGTTGGGTATCGTCTTAGCCACGCGCTAGTTCGGGAGTCGGTTTCGCTCTATATTAGTTATTGCTAAGAGTGGGTTGTATTAGAGTGGAATGGGTAACCCCAAGCGGAATACTGGGGCTGGGACGTTAACGATTCGTGAATATCAAGGAGTAAAACTACAACTAGTCAGTGGTTTGCCCGAGAAGATTTTTGGTTACGGAACGACTGCGGAAACCCGCATAATCGTCCTTTAGTGAAAATGAAAATTGTAATAAGCGTCGTTTGACGGAAGTTATGTATGTTATATATGCAACAGTTGAAAGATCTAAAGAATTAAACACTAAACAATAATCACAAATAACAAATATGTTAATTCCTAGGTGTTAGAATCCTCAAAGTCCCCAGCGGAGTCGCCATTTATGTTTGTATCGAAAAAGTGATTTCGAAAAGAGTTCGTTTTATTTAAAGATATTTTCGACTTTTAGGAGTCGCCACTTAATTTTTAAGAAAAAATCAAGAAAAACTCGTTTCTAAAACAATTTAAAAGAAAAGTGTTTTGAATACATTTTTAGGGTTCGGATTTCTTATTAGGTTTAGGAAGGTGTTTAAGGCACCTAAAACGCTCCGATTAAATACGGTTTCTCGGCGATGACTTATTTGACTACTTTTTATTTTACTATTTTGCGAATTTTAAACTTCCTTACGGTTTTTATCTAACGACTTTACAAATTTTCACATATTTACATGTGCAAGAATCATTTTTTTTTCTTTAGAGATTTGAATATTAACTTTGCAAAAATCATTTTTAGAGGCTAAGACACTTATATTCAAACAAACTAGTCGACGTTTAATATTTTTTTTTTATTTTATTATTATTAGTATTATTATTATTATTATTATTATTTTTATTTTTTTGAACTTATTAGAAATTTAGACCAAATCACAATTTAAAAATTTTTTACCGCTTGAGATTCGTAAGGTAAAACCTTGTAAAACTTTTAAACTTAAGCAACTTTCCAAAATTTAAACCTCTATCGTTTTAAAATTTCATTTTTTTAGTTTTTATAGTTCGATAAAGTGCAAGGCGTTAGGTGGGGTTGGAGTTCAAATCTAAAGTGTTAAGGCATTCAAAATAAAACGTAAACAAGTAGCAAAGAGAGATAGGGGAGAGGGAGAGAGAGAGATTTGGGGGAGAATCAAAGTTTTCGAGTTCTTGTTCGCCTTGAACCGAAAACTTGGACCCACCTGATTTGGGTTTTTTAACCCACTCTTTCTTTCGTACCCCGTCCTAGTCTAAACATACAAGGAATAAATATACGGGAAGGAAAGTAAAAAAAGGACAGGGCTTATGCCCAAAATAAATACAACTTGATAAATAAATAAAAAAAAATCTTCTAATACTCCTTCCTCGAGCACCTTCGATCTCAGGAAGTTAGAATTTTTCGCACGCTGCTGCATTCCTATTTTGACCCTATTAAAGGATAACGTTTTGTATGATCAGGGTATACAGGCTGTATATCAGCCTGTTTTCAACTTCGAGAGTTGAAAAATTTCTTTTTCAGCAGCTTACTATACTGCCATCAAACCCAGGTTCGAATTTGATCCCCTGTACGTCTTTGTATCTGTATATCATGGTATAAATGTGATAGGTTGGTTAGACAGCTTCTCAATATATGCAACTGTATTTCCAGCAATTTTCCAAGTTCTGGTGAACCAGAATCAATCTCCAGCAGTGCATTTCTGCTGGTCCTCCAACCTGTACACTTTGAGAGGGTTCTATGACGCGAAGAAGATATCTGAGCCTTTATGGCTCGATGAGGGGGGGAAGTTACAGTGAGACGGAATGGACTAATAAAGTGCCATGGGACTCGAGGAGTGTTTCCACATGCAATTAAAACATACAAAGAGTTAGAAAAGAAAAGAACCACCAAAGTCTTTATATGTTAAAGTCTAATAAACCAACTGCCAACATAAAAATACATAAATGATATCCTTTTTTTGAAATTTAAATCATATGAAGAAAAGACTAGGGGATGTTGGACGGCACTTGCACATATACAAAGGCAAGATTTTAACTCATCGTGATTTAAAGAAGGAGTAGAGTAACGCAGCAACCAAACCAATTGTCGAAATATTCAAACCAACAAAATTCATTGTCCAAAAATGTTCAAAACAAAGGGACAACTTCACGAATAATAACACATTCCGGATAAGTATATGAATGAGTAGTCCAATAATACTATTTTAGATAAATTATACATAAACACAATGGTTTTCAACCTAGAGATTGGAACAGAATTTTCAAGCTTAGTAGCAAGATGACATATTTTTTTTTTTTTTTTTTTTTCACGGATGTGATACCCCTCTTGGATCGACAAACCTTATGTTAAATCGAGAAACTAGGGAAAGAAAAACATAAATTTGAGGAGAAACAGGGAGAAAAGTAAGTAGGACCAACTCTTTCAATTCTCAGCTTAGAATTCTTTAAAGGAAAATAAAAATTTGGAAGCATTCGTTTGAGCCTTTATGCAAACTTAATCTCAACAATAACCTAAGCCAAAACCAGAAACAAAAAAATAGAGAAACAATCCATGAAACAAAAACAGGAGCAAACAACAACAAAAAATCATCTCAAAGATCTAAATGGCAATCCGCGAAGTTCATTAGATGGAGCAAATTGGATCAAGTACAAATGTGCCATACTAAATGAAAGAACACAAAACTTGAGCAGATAGGAATCATGGAACTACCATGAGCTTCAGAACAAGAGAGGCGAGCCCATGCACAGAACCAAAAACCATAAACAACTTAGGCAAAAACACATATATAGAAAAAAAAACAGGCTCCGAAAAACGTGTCACTCAAAATGAACTAGGCAAGAAAACATGAGTTGTATATATGAATAAAACAAGAAGCAAACTCCGGCAAGCCTTACAGATCATTCCAAACTGTGGCAAACAAATCTCAAAGAAGTACGACAGAAGCTCTTCTACTCCAAGCCATCGCATTTGAACCAAGACGAGAAGGAGATTACATAAATGAGTGTTTACCGTCGACGAGCAGCGAAAACAGGGACGGCTACGAGCAGCCAATGACGACGGACTTCCACACGCGACGACGACTCGAACAGTGGGGAAAACCAGGCAGCTTGACAGGATAGGAACCCACAGGCTCGACCGGAACGGCTTTGAGTTGTTTGTCTTCGAATAACCTTTCTGGGTTCCTCAACTCCCCAATGTTTAAAATTTCTGTGATTTCAAAAAATCGTCCACGATTCTTCTACTGAAGACAGAAGGAAGAGAAACAGAATAACCCAATAATTCTCGATAAATCCCAACCTAAACTCGCTAACACGATTTTTTTTTCTCACCAAATCTCTTGAAACAAAAAATTCCAACTCTCTCAAATTTTTTTGTAAACCAAACGATTGCTAAATCCCTCCTTTTAATTTTGCTGCAGAAAGCAACAGAAACAAACCAAGAATTTAAAACCAAAAATTTTCCCCCTTTACGATGTGAGTGATGGCAATATAATAGCCATTTGAGGATGGAGAGCGGTGGGAATCCTTGAAAGACTGGGTTGGGTAAACATCGAAGATTCAAATCCCCCATTTTGAATTTGACTTCGAACGAGGTGAGAGGACGTTGGGGAGAAGAAAGAACGACAAGCAAAACCGCAGGTGTCCGTTGCTTAATTCTTGTTCCTCCACGCGCTGGAGAGAGAGGGAGAGGGGTTCGCGTGAGGGGAAGGAGCGAGAGACGACGGATTGTGCGATGGTGAAGGAGACGAGGGAGAGCAAAGGTCGCGTGAGGGGAAAGGGATTGAGGGGAAGGCTTTGCGTGGGGGGTGGGTTCTGTTTTTGCTGGGTTATGTTTTCTGGGAAATAGACGTGAGGAAAGGGGGGGGGACGAGGGGGAAGGGGAAAACTGGGTCGGAGCGGGTTAAGAAAGAATTGGGCGGGTTGAGAATGTTTTAAGTGAATGGGGCTTGGGAATGGTTGGTAGATTTAAGTTAGTGTGGGCTTGGGAGTTAGAGTATTATGTTGGGGCTTGAAAAAGGAGTAAATGGGCTGTGGAATATTAAAATACGGATATACCAACGATATACACAACTATGTAAAATGTATTATATAAAATATAAAAACTATTACTTTAAATTATTTGGAAAAATTTAGGAAGCTCGAAATTTAATTTATACCGAAGTGGGTTCAAAATTGGAGTGTCAACAATTTTTTAAGCCTTACATTTGGGCCTCGATACGTTTTTGGTACGCCCGACTCGCCGGAACTCGCCCCAGAAAAATGTACCGTGTTTGAAATTGTTTACATTTTATGTTGAAACATAACCGACAGCTCATGATTCCCTTTTTCTTAACTTTTTTTTAAAAAAAAATATCTTGTGCCTATTTTATTTTAAGATATTTCACTTCATCTTTTGTATTTGTGTCTTCGTTCTTTTTATTTTCCCTTTTTTTTCTTCTCTATCTTCATGGACAGTGACATCGAAGTGAGTATACATGGAAAGAAATTCAAAACACCAAAAAATTGAAAATTTCGCTTTTAAGTTTTAAAACTATGTTTGTGATATGTTCTTTATTCCGTTATTATAGGAGAGGTTTTAGTTTAGATCCAAATAAGCCAAAACAAACTTTAGCAATAAAGTTCAATTCGTAAAAGAGTGAGTTTGTCATATTATTAAAAAAATTAAAGTTTTAAGGACAGTATCCCCTCCAAATATATCACTTTTTGAATTTAAGTTACAACGTTTGGATCCAGGAAAAAAAAAAAGAGTTAAGTTGTGGAAATTCTCTTACTCCATATTACATGGAGAGGTCTATCATCGTCCAAAAAAAAAAACATAATTTTAGCAATAAATATCCAATTTGTAATGGTATGAGTTTGTCCATATTTATTGAAAAGGTAAAAAAAAAAGGCTAGGGATTGTATTTCCTCCTAAATATTCCACTTTTCAATGTTAATTTAAACCAAAGATAAGGGGTCGTAAAAATGAAAAACTAAAGGTGTGTTTGGTATGGAGGAAAATGTTTTTCATGGAAAATGTTTCCGAGAAAATAAGTAGATTTTGGATTATTTTCTCCTATTTGGTTGGTGAGTAGAAAAATCTTTTCGGAGCTGATTTCTAGGTTTGATTATGAAATGAAAAAGTTTTGAGGGGACCATCTTTACTTTTACTAGAGTAAAAAATAATTTATGAAATGAAAATATTTTTTATAAACAACACTATTATTTTATTTGGGGTGTAGGGGTGGGGGGGGTTGGAGGGGGGAGGGGGGGGGGGCAAGGGGGGCGGGGTAGGAGTGAAAAAAAATTGAAGTTGATAGTATTTTTTAAAAAAAAATTAATTTTTTGGGGGGTTGGGGGTTGGTGGGGGCCTGCCGATCCGAGGGAAGGGGAGGGTAGGAGAGGGTAGGCGTTTAAAAAAAAAAAAATTTTGAAAAGAAAGAAAAATTATTTTTTGTGGAGGGGGTGGGGTTTGGGAGGGGGGGGGGCGCTGGCCGATGGTGGGTGGGTGGGGGGTCAGGGGGTGAAAAAATAAAATTTGAAATTGAAAATATTTTTAAACTTGATGTTTTCCAAAAAAAAAAGTTAATCAAAAGTGGAAGGAGAGTTTTGGCAAATATTCCTATTATTGAGGGAAGTCATTTCCTTAATTTTGAAGAATATGAGTTGAATTTGAAATATGAGTTGATTTTGAAAAATATTTCCAAAATTTTTTATCTAATCAAACATGAAAAAAAATTGAAAAACATTTTCAAAAATAGTTTTCCTTCATACCAAACACACTCTTAATGCTTTAAATTTAACGATTAGTCTTTGAATGATAATAAAAAAGACGCATGAGTCAATTTCTCTCGATAGATATATGATCAGATTTTTCTTGTAGAGAAATTACTCATTAGTATATATTAGTATATTATAAAATAATAAAGAAGCAGATATACATATATCTTATCCTTTTTCATACTCTATTTATGAAATAACGTTATCTTTCTTGTGTCATATGTTGTGGGTAATAAAATTACTCCATGTTATAGACTGAATTGGACAAATCTGCCCCTCATAATTACTAAGCACTCCAAGTTTTTTAATTTCCTTTTTCTTTTACTTGAGAAAACTTGAAATAATTTAATCTTCGTGTGCAATATTTAAGAAACCCGGAGGATATAACCATTACTCATCATAATTGATCATGTTTGTACTTAAAAGGAAAAATTGTAACAAAAAAAAAAAAAAAGAAAATTATGGACATAGACAAGAAAAAATTTGGAAGTTATTAGGAAGATAATTTCGCGAACGAAACATTATATAGTTAGGCGAGAACTTACACAAATTGTGATCTTTTAGGTTTGGGGGGGGGCTTGTTGTTGGGGGGGTTGGTTGGTTTTTGCGGGTTGGGGGGGGGGGGGGGGGGGGGTGGGCGGGGTTGTAGGTTTGGGGTTTGGGGTCGGGTGGTTGGGGCGGTTTGGGTTTGTTTGGGGGGGTGGTTGGGGGTTGGGTTTGGGCGGGGTGGGGGGGTGTTGGGGGGGGGTTGTTTGGTTGGTGGAGGGGGGGTGGGGGGGGTTGGGGGGTTTTGGTGTTGGGGGGTTAGTGGGGGGTTTGGGGTTTGGGGGGGGGTTTTGGGTTTTCGGTTGGGGTGGGAGGGTTTTGGAGGTGTGTGGAGGGGGGGGAGGGGGGGGGTTTTGGTTGGTTGGTTTGGGGGGGGGTTCGGGGGTTTTGGGTTTGTTGGGGTTTTTGGGGCCTTGGGGTTTTGGGTTTTGGGTTTTTGGAGGGGTGGGGATGGGGGTTGTTTTTTGTTTGGGAGTGGGGGGGTTGGGGGGTGGGGGGTTTTGGGGGAGTTTGCTTTGTTGCGGCGGGGTGGTTTATTGGCGTTTCTTTGGGGGGGGGGGGGGTTTTTTAGGGGGGGGGTTTGGGGGTGCGGTTGGGGGGTAGGGTTGGGGTGGGAGGGGGGGGGGGGTGGGGTTGGGGTTGGGGATTGGGTGTTTGGGGTTTGGGGGGTGTTTTTTTGGGGTTTTGGGGAGTTTAGTGTTGGGGGGGCATTGGGGGGGGGTGGGTGGTGGGGGGGTTGGTTTAGGGGGGTGTTGGGGGGGGGGTTTGGGGGTTGGGCGTTTTGGGTTGGGGGGTGGGGGGGTGTGGGTTTGGGGCTGGGGTGGTGGTGGGTTTTTTGGTGTGGCGGGTGGTTTGGGTTGTTTGGGGGGGGTTTTGTTTGGTGTTGTTTGGGGGGGTGGTGTTTTTGGGGGGGGGGGGGGGGGGGGGGTTGGGGGGGGTTGGGGGGTGGGGGGGTTTGGCGTTTTGGGGGTTTGCTTGGTTGTTTGGGTGGGTTGGGTTTGGTGTTTAGGAGCTATTTTATTTAGATATAATCTAAATTGTAATATTACTTATGCAATAAGATTTGTGGGCCACCAGGAGTAAGTTAGATTACATGTATCCAGACACGTTTGTGATTCAGTTAGGTTGAATGTTTTAGATATAGTATAATCAAGTGGTGCGACATGTATCTGAGATACATATTAGCAATTCTTGCTCGCCTCCCTCGTCTTTCTCCGATCTTACACCACTACTCTCCATATGTCTGGTATTCCAAATACATGTGAATCACTTCAGATACATATATCTAGAGTGTTTCTAATGCGATCCATATGTATCTGAGATACATACCAATAAGAAACAAAATGCACAACGATAATTTTTTCCTTAGACGTTACATTTTCTCTTGATATTCATTACATAAATTTCTCCGTTAAGTTTTGGCCTTTCAATATTCTTAGGAATAGCAATGAAGCGGGCGACCTTTCAATATTCTTAGGAATAGCAATGAAGCGGGCGAGACAGATTTTGCTCTATGGAGATTTATAAGCTAATACGGAACGAGGAAGGTTGCAGGTCTATGGAGATTTAAACAAAACAAAAGCTAAAAAAAAGAATATGACTCTAGTATTCTATCATGATATAATTTTCCAAATTAAATATTATATTCATCAAAATAATATAATATAATATGATAAAATTTAATAAAATACATTATGAAATATAATATCCATCTGAATAATGTGTTACTTGCTCAAAGTACATTAAAAAATATCATTATGTATTATAATATAGGAAAAATCTATATAATAATCAAAGTGAATTTGAATTTCTGAGGCGGTATCTACAAAATGGATCCAACATTTGTTAATTATATGTTTATCTATCCTTTTCCAATGATTCTGATTTTCCTTAAAAATGGGAGTTGAAACATCATAGTAAGTTGGGATTTTCAGTGCTGAAACCTTATGTGAATATAATCTTGAATAAATTCTATCAATTGGAGCCAACGGAAAAGGAAGAATCAAGTCTCGGAGTGATTATTCAAAGTGGCTCAGGCAAGTGGATGTTCTAACCTTGTTAAACGTATGAATTCGTTTATTTTCTGTGGGTGTGTTGATAATGATTGAGACTTGTGCTTATTGTTGGGTGGTTTGGTATTCCTTGTTTTTGTAAATTGTGCTTTGTTATCAAAATGGTTGTATCCTCATTTTTAATTTGAGACATGTCATTGCATGTATCTAAGACAGTGGTTTTGATAAATAAGAGGTTAAGTGGTAAGACGATGTACCATTTCGAGGATCGTATTGCGCGCCGCGAGGCGGTATTATATTTCGAGGGACGTATCGCGCGCCGCGAGAATTACGATCATCGAGAGTCGTGCGCCGCGACAGATGGCATAAACATATATGTCCATATAGGTCTAGACGAGAAGACCAGATGGGTGATACGTTTAGGGAAGAAAATGCACGCTTACTTGGACAGTGCATCTCATGAATTACAATTTTTATTATGATGAACTTGAACACGTTGTTTTGCTGAGTCTTGTGAGTGTTTTGTGAAATTGTGCAGTTGAATATGAGATGTTATTGAGAATATGTAAAATGATAGAGTGTGGATATTGAGTTGCGGGTTTGGTAAAATTGTGATTGTTAGTTGTAGCATGGAGGTTCGGATAGTGGTTTAAGGAAATACCCTTATTTGTTATTTAAACTTGTGTTTTTAGAGGTTGTGACTTGTTGTGGTTAACGTGTGGTTTGATACTACTCCTTGCTTCTATACCTTTTTTGTAGGTTACGAGCACCGGGTCTCTCGTGATACCTTCCATTCTCTTCGTTTTCGAGGCATCTTGTGGAGGATTGTGAGGTAGTTGCTTGTCATCTCAGCGAACTTTCCTATTTCACTTTATGACTTTGTTTTTATTTGAAAGATAACTTCATTTTAGACTCGTATTTTTACTTCAATTCTATTATTTACATTAGAGGCTTGTGCACGTGACAACCAGGTTTTGGGGATTGAATTAAGTTGAATTATTTTCGTATTAGTAAGTGTTATCAGACTTTGGTTTTATTTCCGTATTTTATCAAAATTATTGAGTTAGGCTGACTAAACTTGATGGATAAGACGGAGTTCATCACACTCATTTTGGATCGTGACATAATATGAGTTTTATTAGCGCATATCGTGGGGCTTGTCCCTTGATCGTATTGATAATTATAATTTTAATTACTTTTTTGTTGAAGAGCATTTAAATTTCTTTTCTTACACTTGTATAATATTATTATTCTCTAAGTTGCCAAGATCTCAAGTTCGTATACTTAATTTTTTTACTTTAGTTACATATATAAATCCAATATTGTATCATTTTAATTTTTAAGAGTAAACAAGTTGGCACTCACCATGGAGTTGCTTAGACCTTTCATCTTCCTTTTTCTCTAGTTAAATTTTTATGCAGCACTATACAACTTGTTAGGTTGACTATTGAGGTTAAATTAGTAATTACGCTTAATCAAGTTGTTAGAGTAGTTAGTTAGTTATCAAATTAATTAGTTAGTTAGTTTTCAGAAAGTTAGTTACATTTTTTCTGTTTTAGTTGTTATATAAACACTGTACATTTCAATTTCTGCACTCAATGAAAACAACACACATTTTCAATGTTTCTTCTCTAATCAAGCTCTCATGCTATCATCCATGGAGGTTTTCAGTTTTCTTCAACTTTGACAGGTATCAGAGCAGAAAGTTTCTGATTTTCTTGCTATTTCTCTTCAACTTTGCGCCATAAGATCTTCACACTCATTCTCTGTAAATCTTCGAATGTTCCTGAGACAAAAATGGTACATTCTGCTTTACGAGCACTTGTTTAGCCAGGTTCCTCCATCGGGAGCTTGATGCAGGGGTCATTTCTACATTCATTCCCTCAGAAATCCTGGAGAAGTACTTGTACCAGTTCCTTTCAATTTGTACTGGTTTCATTCATGGCGTCGTAGGTGTACTCTCGTTCCTTGTCATGTGAAGAACAAGTAGTGCATCAATGGGAGTGTAAGAGGGACCAGCGGTTATCATTCCAATTATCGTCAAGGGGTGAGAGTGATGATATGAGTCACTTCATGAATTCTCAAACTTCTTAGATCAAGATGTTGCTGATAGTGTTGAATATGTCAATGATGCTCTGGAATTGTGGACAGAACTGGATGATCGATATGATCAGACAAATGGAGCAAAATTGTATCAAACTCAGAAGGAAATAAATGATCTTAATCAAGGTATTCTCGATATCACAATGTATTACACTCGTATGAAGAAACGTTGGGAGGAATTAAACAGTTTATGTGTTTCAAGTAAGTGTAATTGTGTGTGTGGAGCTAAAGCTAATGTTCAGAAGGCAGAGCAAGACAGGCATTTGATTTAATTTTTGATGGGCTTAAATGTGGTATATACTACGATTAGGGGAAGTATTTTGATGATGAATCCCTTACCATCCTTGGCACAAGCTTTTGCCTTACTAGTACAAGAGGAAAAGCAACAAGAATTTAAGCCAAATAATCAACTGTTTACTGAGAGTAGTTCTCTAGCTGCAGTTTCATCAAGTTCAGGAGGTAGAAATTTTCAAACAAATTATTCTACCTCCAACACAACACCAAGAGGAAGGCCTTTTTGTGATTTTTGTAGAAGGCCAGGACATGTTAGAGCAAAGTGTTAGGCTATCCATCTAATGACACAAATAGTTATAATACAAATCAGCATCAAAATGGTTCTATTCGTGATCAGCACAATCCAAGGAACACAGTTCAAAACACCTATCCAAATCCAAGGCATAACAATAAAGGAAAAGGTACATCAGCAAATTCTGTAAGAATATCCTGTGATGGAGATGCTAGTGGGAAGACAAAGGAACCAGGTTCAACCTCTTGTAATGATCCTCAAGGAAATGAGAATATTAGTATCACCAAGGAGCAATATGATCAAGTTTCTCACTTGCTGAATCAGTTTCAAAATGATGGAGTATGTGGAGCTGTGAACTTTGCAGGTGCTTTTGCTTGTTCTTTTTCTCCTGATTATATTAAACTTTCATGTGAATGTTTCAAAACAAGGACTGACCTATGGATTCTAGACTCAAGAGCTTCTCATCACATGACTTTTAACAAAAATAACCTTGTGAATATAGTAAATATACCTTGTCCTATGTTAGTCAGATTACCAAATGGATATAGAGTCAAAATCACAATGGTTGGTAATGTACATCTTACACCTAAAATCATTCTGTCTGGAGTATTGTATGCCCCCTCCTTCAAATACAATTTAATCTCCATCAACTCTCTTGTAAACCATCTTCAATGCACTGTCTCCTTTTCTAACACTTCTTGTCTGTTGCAGGCCCCTTCACTAAAGAGGCCTCTGGAAATTGGTAAGATGCATGATGGTCTTTACTTCCTTTGCTCAGACTGCCTACAAAAGAATTCACATGCTCAACAACAATACCACTCATCTTCTTTTTACCCTCTATCCAGTGATAAAGTACAATGTACATCTCTTTCATGTAACTCTTATTCAGATGCAATAAACTCTTCTCTCTTGTTGGTAATAAAGATACTGTTGCTGCAATTCTTTTAGTTCTATTCCTTTATTCCCTAATGATATTTGGATTTGTTTATGGCAATTATAGACTTTGGACAGTACCTTTTTGAAGATGAAATTTATCTTCTATAACCCAGTAAACTTTCTCATCAAAACAACCCTTCTTCTCTTCTGTCCTATATGTCCCAATGGCAAGACATTCCAGATTACCCTTTTCCACCAACAACCAACCCACTATGCATTTTTGAACTGATTACATGTTATTTGGGTCCCTATCAAACCAACTCATGACAACTTAAATACTTCCCTTACCTTAGTAGATGACTTCAGAATCTACCTGGACACATCGTTAAGTAGTAAAAGCAATGCTTCTCCATATCCTTAAGCTTTGATTGTACTCATGGTTGCAGAACCAGGGTTCAACATCACTATTTACAACTATCAGATCAGATAATGGTTTGGAATTCACTAAGCAATGAAACTCACTTTGTTTTCCAAGCCAAAGGAATCATTCATCAGAAATCTTATCCCTATACTCCTCCAAAATTGAGTGGTCCGAAAGGGAAGCACAAATTATTCTTGAAATGAAACAAGCAAAAGGGCTCGCTTCTTTTCCCGGTCTAAACTCCTATGAAATATTATGTGAATGTATCCAATTGCTTCCCCATCTCTTATAAATAGACTACCTCTTACTTCTCCCTCTCCACAGTAAAACTCCTTATGAAATTTTATATAAACCACAAACCTACTCTTACTCACACTTAAAGTGTTTGGATGTTTATGTTTCCTACTATTCCAAAAGCTCACAGAACTATTTGATCCCAAAATTTGCTCCAAAAAAACCAATACCACCATGGTTTTGTTGGATGCCTTATGCTACAAAGGGTTACAAAGTCTTGAACTTATCCCTCAGAAAATCATGTCCTCAAGGGAGTGTAAGTTTTCATGAAACTATCTTCTCTTTTGTCATGTCTAAAGATCCCTACTCATTTTCAAAATTTCCCTTTTCCGTGTATCTCTACAATGACATATCTAATATCATATAATGATCAGATCATTTCAGTATGATATTGTCATAACTGAAACAACCACTGAAATCCCATTGATATATCCCCTGCCTACCCCACATCACCTGCAGTATACCACACCTGTAAATTCCTATCCATCCACAACTTAGGATATCCCATATCGCTACATCAGACACTCCTGCTATTGTCTGGTCTTTTCACATGTTACCATCCCCAATAAGTTCACAATTCACAACCATCATTTCATCCTTGAGTTGCCCTTTTTACTCTTAAACATCATGTGTCTCCTGATGTCTTTAATTCTGTAGTCGGTCTTTTGTAAAATGAATGTTTCTCAATGACTGTACCCTTAAATCATCTGAGGAAGCATCTATGGATCCGCATGATCAAAAGGCTAATAGAACAAAATTTCTTCTTGCCCTGCGGACAACCATACTTGGACTCTCACAATCTACTAAGGATAAGAAAACCTGTTGTTTGTAGAGGGTTTTATAAGGTCAAAAACAAGGCTGATGAAGTGTAGAAAGGTATAAGCACAGGCTTGTAAGTAAAGGCATATCACTCCATCATGGCATAGAATTATACAGAAACCTTCTCATCACCTGTTGTCAAGATGACCCTGTGAGACACTCATTGTTGTTGCTAGCATGCAAAGAAACAGGGGAACATACATACATCAACTTGTGTTACATGCTTATTATACATGGATATTTACCTGAGGAAGTATACATGGACATACCACCCAGTGTTTGGTCACTCCTCACAAGAATTTGGTTTGCAAGCTCAACAAATCATTATTGTCTACATGCAGGCAGTAGGCCGTGGTATAAAAGCTGGCTGAGCACCTTCACCAAGAGAATTTCATTCTCTTATGACTAGTCATTGTTTCTCAAGGAAAAGAGGTGCATCTAATGTCTTCTAGGTGTTTGTGGGGATATTTTACTCACAAAAGGGACAGACCCTGACAATGAATTGATGAACTCAAAAGTTTTTCCTTGACAATCAAGTTAAGATCAAAAGATCTTGGCAGACTACCCCCTATTTCTAGGCCTAGAGTCGTGTACAGATATGGGATTTATGCTTTCTCTCAGAGAAGGTTTGTGTTGGATCTTCTCAAAGAGTTCTAATTGTGATCACATGGCTCCTTCTCTCTCCACTGTGGATCCCAACATCAGCTAAGATCCATGAAGTGAACGTTCTGGATACCCTACTTACTATAGAAAACTAATTGGCAAGTGAATTCTTTCTACACATACAGGCCTTGATCTGCTTATGGTGTACAACTTCTCAGTCACTACACGCAAGACCCTAGAGAGCCCTCATCTACAATGCTGCTTTTCATATTTTAAGATACCTCAATAAAGATCCTAACGCTAGGTGTTTTTCATGTCTCCTGCTGTCAAGTTTTGAGATACAAGCAGAGGTGATTCTGATTGGGTTGCCTGTCCTGATTCAAGGAATCTGTTAGGTGGTTATATTGTATTGTTGAGGAAGACGTCTTATAGCTGTAAGTCCAGAACACAAGAAACATTTCACTTTCTTTCTTCAAAGCTGAAGCAGAGTATAGATCCTGGAAGGTAGTAGGATGAATTTGACTTGGCTGCAAAGATTTGTTTGAGGAGTTGAATAATATCAGTCTGCAAATAAAGAACCATTTCCTGTTTTTTTGTGATAGCCAATCAGCCCATAACATATTGTTAATAAATCCTGTATTTCATGAATACAAGCATATATAAGTGGATTGGGTAATTTTGTGATATCAAAACTCCAAGAAGGGCTTATTACACTACATCATATTGATACTACTACTGATCAGTTAGCAGATGTTCTTACAAAAGCACTTACTGGGATTAACACATCTATCTACAACTTCTCTCCTCTTGACAAATTGGTTTTCGAATCACCTCCGCTCCAATTTGGAGGGGGGGGGGATTGGGTTAAATTAGTAATTACGCGTAACAGTTGTTAGACGTATTTTCGTTTCGTGTTCAAATAATAGTTTAGTTAGTTTTTTCAGAAATTGTTACATTTTTCTTTTTAGTTTAGGTGTTATATAAACACTGACACTTTCAGTTTCTGCACTCATGAAACAACAACACATTTTCAATGGCTTCTTCTCTAATCAAGCTCTCATTGCTAATCAATCCATGGAGGTTTTCAGTTTTCTTCAAACTCTGACAATACAAATCTTTTTCTTTATTG
Source organism: Solanum habrochaites (assembly GCA_027704765.1). Taxonomy (NCBI): domain Eukaryota; kingdom Viridiplantae; phylum Streptophyta; class Magnoliopsida; order Solanales; family Solanaceae; genus Solanum; species Solanum habrochaites. Next base: position 21,785 of record JAKWJA010001501.1, on the reverse strand, counting down.
GGTAATATGTTTTTTAAATGAAGACTTACGATTGTAATTTCTTTCTTCTGGAATTAGTTTTGCTAATGAATTATAACGATATGAATTTGATCACATCTCTTACGCATATATTATGAATAATATCATCTAATTTATTCACTTGACAAAATTAATATACATTGTGTATCGGTCTTGCCTAAACTCAAGATCAAAACGTGGAACAAGAATTTAAATATTTCGTTTGAAATCTTAAAATAATGAACATAATATTTCGTGACTATTATTATAATACCCTTTGAGAATATAATTTATTAGAAACAATTATATCCTTTATTACTAGCATATTAAGGCTATGATTTAGAAAAGGGCAATTAGATTAGAACATTAAATATTCACGTGATATGATTTTTCCTATATTTTCAGCTGCATAATTTACATAAAATATGGGCAGCCATTAATAAGCCCTTCTACGGAGAAAAGTCCCATTCTTAGTAAACTAACCTTCAGCACATCTAGATAGGTTCATATTTTGGAGCAAAATTATAGGTGAATTACTCATAAAATTAATCTAAAGAATAAGGAATATTACAATAACTTCACAAACTTAGAAAGACAACAGACAAAATATTATTATCTTCTAAATTTATATCTCATAGGCATATATCTATATATAATATATATATATATATATATATATATTATATATATAATATCTATAATCAATATCTATATATATATATTTATATATATTACTTTGTAAAGACCTAGAACAACAATGTCAATTAAAAGATACATGGGCATTTATTAAACCAAATTCTTGACAGATTGCCACATAATAAGAACCAATTTTGCCTTATTGGTACTTCATTCACACCTCATAGTCTTCAAATTTCAGTTAAGCCACTCAACTAAGGCATTGAAACCCTGCCGTGAAATCTGGAACTTAAAAATGTGAATGTACATTGAATAAATTGTGTGAGGTTGAGAAGGACATGAAAATACCATTGAATCTCGATTCATTTTTAAAAAAAATATATAATTGTGATTTTCTCGATTATATTTTATCATAAACATCTTAATGAGCTAAAATATAAATTTTGAAGTTACTTTTAATGCGGATTTGATTTGATTTAGGATTAAAAAGCTTGAAAACACCTCGTCCATGTCTGTCCTTTGTATATATCACCTTGTATCTCCTAATATATTAAGATTATTGGTGAATTAATATCCATGAAACTGTGTCAGATATACAATTGTATACATACATGATATACATTGCCGGATTGATAATCTTTGAAATCTTATAGTTTTTCTAAATTAAATGATAGGCTAACCCACATGTCGATGCTCAGCGTTAATTCTGTAATTCATTTTTACCTCAATGCTGATTGCACATGTCTATTCTTTAAAATGTTATTTAATTTAATGTTCACATGTCTGTCACATATAATTTATATGGATCTGTTCAATAAAAGAAGACCTATTATTAATTAAGACTAGGCTATGCAATTTTAGAATGTTCAGTTATGAAAGAAGCTAATGAAAAAATTCCATTTTTTGTAGGACTATCGTAGATATATTGGTTTTAGGTTTTGTGCATTCATTTGTTCCTTTTAACTTTTTTTTTTTTAAACGTTTTATAAGACCATTATGTTTCTGTTGATGTATTCTAATCACTGTCCGTTAATATGGAATGCAATTTAGTGGTGCGGTTTAATCTTTAAACTTTCAGTCTGTTTAGCTTTGCTCCGTATAATATTTTTTTTTTCATTTTTTCATTGCACTGCTTTTGTCTCGCATAAATTTTTTAATTTTTTTTCTTAGATAAGTTTGATACTAAAAAAGATAAAATTCATGAAATTAATTCATTTTTTTCATTACTTGTATTAATTAAAAGATAAATTACATAATTTTTTTTAGAGATCCCTTGAGAAGCATGTAGGAAATTAATGTTAGTTTGATTGAAGAACCATTTTAATATTTCCTAAACTATTAACTTAAATATTTAATAAACATTAAAAACTATCTTAAATAGATATGTTATACGATCAATTTTTATTACATATAAATAGTTAAAATTAAATTTGAACTTGAACATGTATAAAATAATATAGACCCGCCCCACCCATTGGCATCCCTATTCTTTAAAGAGAGTGCTAGACTAGGTGATATAATTGATCCATGTAGCCTGTGGGAGTAGATTAAAAAAAAAAGTCATTAATTAATCACACATTGAACTTTTTACATATGCAACGAATGTTTTTATTTATTTATTTATTTATTATAAGTGCCATACAAGCATTATAGTGTTTTTTTGCTTATAAAAGGAGAGATGAACTCATAGTCTCATAGCACTTGTTAAGTCTAATCATAAGCATTTTCTCTAAAATACTCTTCCTTTCATTCTCAATACTTTGAAGACGACAAGTTGTTGCTCATAACATGTACTAAAACTTCAATACCTAACTGTTTTTTTTTTCGGTTTATAATAACATAACTGGTTTTCTTCAATTCTTCTCGTTTTAAATTTTTACTTGTTTTTGTTTGTTGTAGGACGAAAATATTTCTGTTGATTTTTCTTCTACTGCTTTATTGTACAAGTCATGTTGTTGGCGCGAAAGATTATTTTATGTTATATAACAATTCTTGAAAGTGTCCCTGCCCAAGGCGGCCTGTACGGTAATACCTAATATTGATAATCTTCATTTCTTCAAAAAGATAATTATCAGATTGGATTTGTTTTGTGCCAGTAGTCTTGTTGAAGGCACAGCCTATCCTTCATAGAGGACCTGGTACTGGGACTTGCAGCTGGGATTATCTACTTGGATGTTAGTTACTTCGACTGCTTAATTTGTGAATTTTTATATCTAACACAAATTATTTAGCTGGGAGAAATAATTCATTCCTATTTATAGGGAGGCGGTTGGTGTGACAGTATCACAGATTGCCTAAATCGTTCGACGACGTCCTTAGGTTCTACCAAACCTATGAGAAAAGAGGGTTTTTTTGACGGGATACTCCATAATACTTCCATAAGAAATCCAGGTGATCGATATAATGCATATCCTGTTATTGTTTGTACGCGTGTTTGAAGTTTTAACTCTAATACATTGTTTGGTAGAGTTTCACAATTGGAACAGAGTGAGGGTAAAATATTGTGACGGTTCATCATTTACGGGTGATGTTGAACAAGTTGACCCTGTAAGAAAATTAAATACTAGTATTACGTACATATATATATGCATCTCTCATAGTCAACTAATCAAATGTGAATCATTATTATTAGGAGAACAAATTATATTTTAGAGGGGCAAGAATATTTAAGGCTATTATGGAAGATTTGTGGAGCAAAGGATTGGAAAGTGCTGAAAATGTGAGAATATACTCTACTTTTAGTGCTTGGAGTAGTATCTTGTTTGCTAAATCTCTACTAATATAATGACAGGCAATTCTATCGGGAATATCAGCAGGTGGTTTGGCAACAATCTTAAATTGCGATAAGTTTAAATGCCTTCTTCCAGAAAATGCCAGAGTTAAGTGTGTTGCGGATGCTGGCTTCTTCATCAATGGGTTAGTCCTTCTCAAGAAGATTAATGATACACAATATCTTAACTTTATTAACGTCTAATTCACTATTTATGCAGAAAGACAATAGATGATACTTCATATATCCAAGAGATGTATCATAAAATTGTTGACCTACACGTGAGTTATATCTTCTCAATTAAAGTAATTTTGGTTAAGAATAAGAGCTATAAGTTGAATCTTTTCCTCTTCTGTTTTAAGGGATCGGCTAAGAATTTACCATCAGCCTGCACATCTGTAATGGAGCCAAGTCTAGTAAGCTTCGAAAACAAAAACAATTTCTTTAATTAATTATAGTATGACATTACGGTTACTAATTGATGATATATGGTGCAGTGTTTTTTTCCTCAGAATATGGTTTCATACGTTCAAACTCCACTTTTATAATCACTCAGTTATTATTCTGGCAGGATAAAGAAGACAATGCTACAAGTCTCTCAATTTTAAGAATTTTATTTACTACACATAATTCTGATTATTCAAACACACAGATGAAAAACATTTTGGTTCCTCCACACGTTGATCCCCAACATGTTTGGGAGGATTGCTTGAACAATACAAATACATGCACATCTAGCCAACATATAGCTATTCAAGGTTATAGTAATTAAATAATGTATACAACGTTCCACTGTATAGATGATCTTAGTTTAATTGAATTATAATGTTTTTTTTTTTATGTATAAAAGCTTGGGAGTTGAGTTCTTAATACATTTGAGGGACTTTCCTTCCCCCTTGTTTTCTTACGAGGGGTTATTTCCTCACGTCTTGCTATTCTCATGGGGGAATACTTGCACCACCATACTGGTTCAGTTCTACCTCTCCTAGATTACTTAATAAGGTAATTAATTTGTTTTATCCATATAAAGTTACATTATTTTTGTTTTTATCATAACAAATTTTAATTTCTTTGTTATGTTAATTTATGTAGACAATTGGTGAAGCCGTTGCGGATTGGTACTTTGAGAGAACAAGGTTTCAATGTATAGATCCGTACCCTTGTGTTAAAGTTTGCAAAGACTTAAATAATCACTGATAATTCTCCTAATGTGGGAAGCCCTTTCTTTATTAAGTGTTTTACACGTTGAGTCATATTACATCTATCTACTGTTATAAGTTTCTGTATTGTCTAAGTTTTTTATAATAAAATTTCTCAGATAACTTAATTCTCAGAGCCTTGGTGAATTATTATTAGTTTGTGAATGCAAGGCAATACCCAAAATAAATTAAATGGTAATTTTGATTCTACGAGAAAATTACTTGTATTTTTTATTTTGTAAAAATACTAATTGAACTGGGCAACAATTTTTTTGATAAAATGTGAATTTTCTTGCGAATATTTTTGTTAGTAAAGCAGCATAAAACAACAGCAAATAGTAAATTTCGAACAAATACATGGCATTGGAAAATCAAACAACTTGAGAAATAGGAAGCAGAGCTTGGAGAATTGTTAATAATGTTACCTCAAAGCAGAAGGTGGAAGATAAAAGCATGGAGATGAGTATTGAAAATGCAATCTACGAGGTAGGAACAATCAAGACATCAATGTCGTCAACAAGAGAATAATGATAAATGTAATCAGACAATTATTGTAGCACAAGAGAATGTAACAGTTTCTCCTTTGAAAGTTTTACACGACATTGCTTCACATTCTTTAGTTGAAAGAATTCCTCAACCTCAACCGCAACCACAACAATCTCAAAAAAAAAATTAAAAATAGTTATTCTAGCAGCACGGAGGAAGTTGAATCACATCCTACGATGGGATGGGATGCAAAAAGATCAGTTACAACAGCTATCTAGCAGTACAGATGCAGTTGATTCAAATTTTAATATATGAGAAGTTAGGAGGTCTTGCTGTACAACCTGCAGATGTAGATGATTTGTATTGGAGATTGTGACCTCACAAAAGTTCCTTTTAAAGGTAGTCCTTTCACATGGTGGAATTGTAGAGCTGCACAAGACTGTATTTGAAATTCAAAATTGGTTTAATCATACAACATCTTTCCAGGACTGCCTTTATGTTACTAAAATGTGGTGAAGAACAAGTGTAAGCCTTTTACATTTCTTAACTTTTGGACAGAACATGAGTCTTTCAAATAAGTTGTGAGGTGTGCTGCTAATGCTAATGATATTGATAATCCATTTTTTAGCTTCAAAGAGAAGCTGAAAACTGCACTTACTTCATGGAGTTAAGAGGTGTATTTAATAATTAGAGAGGACAAGTTCAAAATCAAAGAGAAGTTATTCGAGGAGGACCTCTGGGTTTGTTCAATATTTAATCTTTTTTTGAAGAAGAAAAAAACAGGTTTTACTTGGTATGAAAAAGGGAGAAAGAAATTACAGAGATTTTTCCATAGTCCTAGTGAAGAAACAAGAAAGAAGATTTAAAATTATATTTTAACTATAATTAAAATATGTAATAGTAAAAATTATCATGTATACTATATACATACACTCCTCTGTGAATGCTAAAAACATAAACTCAAAAGTCTTCTTCCAAGTACTAGAGTAGGATTAAAAAAAGATCACATACGTCATCATCTAATAACAAAAACCATCTCACTACTTTTTCCTCCCAACACCGAAAAATAAAAACCATTGTTTCTTGCTTTGTTTTTCATTCAAGTTTTATTGTCAACAAAAAAAAAAAACCCGCTTCCCTTCTTTAGCAAGATACATCACTAGTCACAAAAAAATAAAATTTATGAGACTACAAAAAGTGTAGGAATCGAGTTTTGATGATAACTTCTATGTAATCCGGTTAACGTTATTTCGATGGCTCCAAATAGGGTGGAATAGGCACATGGGTCCTTGTAATATGTAATAAAATAGTACGGGATCATATAATAGGGTGAAAGCACCATCTTTTGAGATTATCGGGTCATGGTGTTTCAAATATTTAAGAAAATAGTGGTGATATATATGCGATTTTGAAGATGGAGCAGGACAAGCGGAAAGAAAACGATCATGATTCAAGTTGATGCAAGAAAAAAAGATCTTATAATATCACTTTCGGAGGGGACTAATCTAATTCAGACAAAAAAAATGAAAGAGTTCGAGTATGTGGAGCTATCGAAAATCATTCGCATCTATTGAGTAGGAATACGACCGACAAATTTAGCTCGCTATGATGTTCTAACGCATCAGTTTATCCTTCAACTTTGCCCAACTCTCCTTATTTTAAAAAATATTCTAAGTTTCGAGCCAAAAAGTCATTCCCGTTTATAATTCCCCCATCATATATAGATTGAGGTCAACTCTTTATAGCTTCAAGGAAAAACAATATTGATAGAAGTTGCAACAATAAAAGGTTACATGTAAAAAACAGTATTGGTCGATTTGTTCGGATGTATGGTCCATACTAAAAGAGACGACCTTTGATCAATATCATGGGGCAGTCATCTGTGGAGCCGAATGTTTTGAATTCAACAATCAATCTAATGGAATCGTAAAATATTATGAATATAATTGCTAACTTATTATTGCAGCAATAGAAAATGTAGGTTCAAACAATGTTGTTCAAGTTATTTACGGATAATGCAAGTACTATGAACACGTGTCGGAACATATGATTAAAATATAAAAGATCCTCATATAATTTTTTGGACTCCTGCCTTGTTCATTGTTTGAATCTAGCTTTGAAAAGTAGTGCCAACCTTCGGAAAATCACCTCACTTTTACTTACTAATTAGTAATGGATTTAAGTTATTGAGTGAAGTTGAGGCAATTTAAAGAATTTGTTGTGAGCGCATCACATTACACATGCACTTTTTCCCAAACATTCTGAATTGTGTTTGTTGAAAGTTGGGTGAAACAAGATTTTTGCCTCACACATCATTATGACCACCCGGGATTCGCAAAGTGAAAGCTTCTTTGGAGAAAAATGGTCACGGATGAGAAGGAAGAATTAAAGGGGATAAAGGGAATTGAAGCCAAGAACGTGAAATACAAATTGCTTATAAATGAATGATAAAATGGGATATTCATTGACTATTTTCTTGAAATTTCGGAACCAATTGTTGATAGGCTAAAAGTGTCGATATTGATGGTCAAAATTACCTCTCATTTATGATATGTGGGACTCAATGATTGAGAAAGTCAAGAAAGTCATCTTTGAGCATGAGGGAAAAATCTCGTTTTCGTCAAGATCAATTTTTTTTTTGATACAATTCCTGATATTCTTGTGGTCTAGTGGAACAAAGTAACACAAACCTCTACATTGTATGGCACATTCTTTGGTTCCCAAATATTATCATGCATCATGGCTTGAAGGAGCGAATGGAATTCGAAAGCCTAGCTCCCAATGAAGATGTTAAATTCTCATTTAAAATATTGCACTATTTTAAATCTAGCCTATGTACTTAAAACCAAACCACTTATTATGAAAATCCAACGAGTATAAGACCAAAACTAAGTATTTAAATAGTTTAATTTGTTGATCATTTAAACTTTCACGTTATTGATGAGAATTTGAAATTATCTTCCCCGTCTTTTATTTTTAAAGAAAAGATATTTTAATTTTTACAAATTAAAATTGTAAAATAATTCTTTCTTTTTGGATAAATTTTGAAATAGAGATCAATATTTTTGTATGAAAGTCCTTATCCATATCTAGTATGAAAAATAGATGTTTTTATTTAGAAGAATGTATCTATAAAGTATAGTTATTTTTTTTATTCTGATAAACTGGTCAATAATGGATATTATTTTGGAATATGTGACCATGATTCTTATATGGGCTTAAATTTTAACTACATATTTAAAGTGATAAACGTGCACGACGTTTTTATAAATTAATAAAGAAACTAAACATGATACTTCCAATTGTAGTTTTATGCTGAGTGATACAACTTGTTAACTTTGGCAAATCTTTCCTTTTTATGGGATTTTATAATTTTTTAAAAATGTAAATAAAGACTTAATATCGGAATTTCTTTCTTCTTAATCCTTTTTTTTTTTTTTTGCTTATGAAATGAATTTGTTACATATATTACGAGTATATCATGTAGCTAGCTTGTTCAATTCGCTTGGAAAAATTAATACACATTGAATGTCGATCGATCTCGCCAAAATCCAGGATCAAAACGTGACATTATGTATGAGTAAGAATTTAAATATTTTATTTGAAATCTTAAAACAATGAATAGAATATTCCGTGACTATATCCTTTATTACTAGCCTATTAAGGCAATAAATTAGAAAATCAATTAGATTACAAAAGATGTAAACTTATTTTCACGATGAGAAAATAACGAAGATGCATCGCATATTTTTTATTATGAGATATAAATTATCGAAATTACAAATGTAAAATTTATTTTTAAATATGCAAAAAATTAAGTAAAATGGTAAGAAGGGCATTCTATAATAGGTTGTAGAAAGGATGTTTTGTCATCCTCCTCATCATACGAATCCTTAATGATACAATGGGAGAGTCCTTCTTTACACATTCGTTCGGTTTTCTTCTCTTTTCTGGCAGTAGGCACAACATCATCATTTTTTTATCAGTTTCTTCCCACTTGTCAATGCACAAACAATAACAAGCTCTTTCTACATTATCAGGATATGTTTTTTTACATGTACAATTAACCGATGTCATAAATAATATCAAGCAAAATACACAAATATACTTCAATTTTATCATCTCATCACCAACTATCATTTTATTCATTTTTTCATACACAATTAACTAAGGATTGAAAAAATCTCTTATATATATATATAGATGAATCATTTGTTTGGTCCTCTTCACTCAATGGTTTCAAAAGTGACATGCATGAATGAGCGGACAATAAATGACTTCTCATATTAATTAATGAAACTTCATTAAATTATTATTTTTTTGAAACGATATTATTATGTAAAAAGAGCTCAATTCATCAAATTCATATGAATATATGAGCTTTTTTAGCCTTTAATATGGAAATTCATGAAATAAATATTTGTTTACTCATAACGTACATGTCTAAATTCTATTAATTGTTTTCTCTATTTATGCTCTAGATAAATTTGTCTTCAAGAAAATATCAGCTTAATTAACAAAAAATTGTTGTGCTATCAAGATATATACAGGGTTCGCAACTTATTTTTCCTTCACTTTCTATAAATTCATTATTTAATTTCTTACACTTTTTTTTTTTTTTTACATTTTTGTTATTGAGTGCCTAATTTAAGAACCAAAATCGAACTAGTTTGGGTGCAAAAAGATCTTATGTTTCGAGAAAAGACGAACATTCATGTGGTTTTTCAAAAAAATATTGAGAAGATTTTCTTAAATGTTTTGTGTTTTTTAAAATATTTTGAAATTTTTTCCTACTGATCATGTCATTATATAGATTTGGTATCATCAGAAATGTTTCAGTTTCACTATTGTTTTTGTTTTCATACCCCAACTCCCTAAGGTTGTTAGTTTTGTAGTTTGGAATACAAATATTCACTTTTTATGACTATTTGTGTTAAAAGAGAAAAATATCGTAGAAAAATTAGTTCAATTGGATCATTTTAACTAACTATGTGTAAATATGAATTATTTATCTTTACATGATTATAAATATTTACAAGAATGACTCGTAACAAGATGATGGCGTTGAAGCATATTTGCGTCTTCGTATTATTTATGACATTAGTAAATTGTAACACATATCCTCCAAGAATAAAAAGTATTTGTCTTCATGTCTGCATTTATTTTTTAAATTATAATAATTTTAAAAAAATTAATCGTATGCGTCAACCAAAATTAGAAGAAATATATATGTAAAAAAAGAAGTACCAGGATTTGGGTGTGAGCTCAAGTAGGAATATGATGGGGTTATATTAGTGGGTGATCCCTAAGTAATTTAGAGAGTATTTTTTTTATTAATAAAAATAAAGATTCCTATAATATTGCAGTATCTTGAATCTATAGCCAATGTACTGAAAATCAAACCACTCACATTTCAAATGTTATGAAAATCCAACGAGTACATTTCCTATGAAATAATATATATCAATAGACCAAACTAAGTCATTTTAAAATCAGGAACCTAAGCATTCATTTTAGTATAAATTATAGAACCACATATTATAAATACAAACTGACCTTTTTCCCTTTTTAGAATTGAAATTACTAAAACTCCCTTAAATTCACGAAGCGGGAATACATCCAACTGGCAAACTGAGACATAAGTCCTGTATACATCAATGGGGGCATCTGCGCTATTATAGGAGTTTACCAGCGATTTCTGTTATTTGTACCTGAAATCACTATTAAGTTAACAGCCTTGTTTAACGACTGATTAGTAAATTCAAATTTTAAATTAGATGATATTCATAAATCAATTATTCTTGTAAAAGTGGATCTGTCATCTAAAATAAAAAAAAAAGGTTTGAAGATGAATATCTCACTTCTCTACGAGCGGCATCTGAATTTGGTTTAAGCGATGTTAGATTATGAAGGTTACAAAGTTGATGGTATTTGTTTTTTGGCCATATCCTTTCATTTGTGGAATATGAAACTTTGATTTTATCAGAGCTTGAGATCGACACTGTTACAAAGGTTATTGAATACGCTACATTGTCCGAGGGACTCTCATGTCAATTGAAAATAAAAAAACGACATGGGTGTGAAACTTTATTTCGAAGTAAAAAAGAATGCATCTGGAATCGGCAATGTATCCTCTTTGTAATTGATACAACTGATAAAATTTTATAAATAACTAGATTCAACAGTGTTCGTTTTCATGTAACCGTAAGGCTATATGAGTTTTTTGTTTTGTGTATGTATGTATCATATACATGCTTATTATGAAAATATGTTATATGTTACGTGTATATTGGCTTTTAATTATTCAAGTTACAAAAACTTGACTTGTTTCAATTGTTGACTATATGATTCGTGTATACAAACAAAGCCTTTAGTTATAGAAATTTGAATATATATATTCAACAGTGTGGGTTTCAATGTAAACCTTAATTAAAGATGAGTTTATGTATGTATAGTATTTCAGATACATTCATATATTGAAAATATGTTCTATTGTTCGTGGTAGACTCCCTTATGAGTTATTCTAGTGTCCCAAAATGACTTGTGCAAATGTGTACTACATGTTTTCGTGTGTACTGTCTTATGAACTATAATTTGGATATCTTACTTCTAGTGGGCTTTGCACTATACATTAATCCTGTGATTATAGTTTGTTTCTATATGTAATTTCATATACATTCGTAGAATTCAGTTGCTAATAGAAACATTAACTCCCAATATAGTCCCATGTATATATTATAACTTATGTATCATATACATCATTTTTAACAGTGAAAAATACTTGAAACTTCAACAATAATTGCATACACATTAATCTTAAGTGTCATATTACTTCATTTTGTAAACTAACTGTCAAAATTTACTTAAACTTAAACAATAAAAATTTGTACCTTAACGTTATAATATAAAGCAACAACAACATTAATAACTAACAAACTATTGTATACACAAAAGCTTTTAAAAAAAACACAAATATAATTTGTCTTCATTCAACACAAACAAACTAAAACTTGTTCATCATGTCTCAGCTATCCTATCTATGTTTAACATTTCATCTTCAGTTGGTGTTGTGAATTACCATCTCCCGAGATTACACTCTCCATTATTTGGTAACTCACGACGATAGAGAAAGAAGGAGACTAAAAATTTTACCCTTTATAACTTAGAAATCTGGTTAGAAAGAAGGAAGACTACCTTCCTACAAAATATCACATAGATATGCTTCAAATTTGTACTTGAATTCAAATTTTGTTACTGCAAACGTGTGGAATGGGGATTCAATTCGACAATTATCACCTAAAACCGTATGGGAAATACAAAAAGGAAATAAAAATTAATATGGAAATTTTAATTGGGGGCTATTATGGGGAAGTGGGTACTTAAAATAGGATTTTTGTTTTAAGTAAAATAAAGACTTGCAATTGGGGTGAAAAAAAGTAGAAAATCTTTATGTATTTTAGTTTTTTTAATTGAGGGGAGAATAGGGATTTTGAAAATTTTTATAATAAGAGGGATAATTGTATTAAGATAATTAAAGAAGTGTAGTTAAGAATTTTTTCCTTCATTTTATTAACTATTTAAGCTTTCACTTTATTGATAAAAATTAGATCCAAGTATTTTAAATAGTTTTTTATGAAATCTTTATCCATATCTATTATGAAAAATAGATATTTTTTCAAGGGATAATTATACAGAGTGACAAACTAATAATATAAAATAAATATAGTAGCCGCCGTTTGATTTATTTGTGTTTCATAGCAAACTGTTTGTCAGACCCTCTCTCCCTCATATTCTCGCTCGTCACTCTCCCTCTCTCGCTCGCTTCGTGTCGCTCTCCTCTCTCGCTTTATACAATAGAATCGTATAACTTGTGTTTTATGAAGATATAAAGCGAAATTAAAATTGTATATACAAACATGCAAATACATATATTTTTATCTATCAGTATAATTATACAAGACAAATCCTCCTCTGGCCCAAGTCTCTGTTTCTTTTCTCCTCTTTCGCGTTTTTATACAAATTCAATTGTATAATTTCTCTCTTTCATCGTATTCACTTCCGACTCAATTGGATATTCCTTCCCAAGTTTCTTTTGTCTTTCTCTCTTTTTCATTTTATCCAATTCAATTGATGTAATCGTCCTATACATTATAATTATACAATTCATTTTCTGCCCAAGTCTCTTTCTTTCTCGTTTTATATATTCGCCTTTAATTGTATATGTATACTAATTATACATATATAATATTTGTTTGCGCACAAGTATGCAAACTTTACTATAGCGACATATACATTTTATGTTTTGCTATACAATGAAAGTTGCCTTTATGTTAATCGGCAAAAGACGTTATCTCTGAAAAATAGTTATTTTCTATTGGATTTAACTATTCTAAGTAATTTTTATGATTTGGAATAATGTGGCCATTGATTGTATATGGGATTAATTTACAACTAGATTTAAGTTTTTAGAAATTGATAAGGAATATTTTGATTGTTGGTCAATGGTATAAATTATCCTCCAATCACTTATTGGCTTCAAATAATCCTTCTCATCACTTGATGGCAAGGGTGTTCCCAAACCGAAACGATCGATAAATCGAACGAAAAAAAATGGTATTGTTATTGATTATTAGGTTTTTAATGGGTTTATAATATTTTTGGGCAACTTTTCCATATAGCAAATAAAAATTCTATTTGTATGCTATAGCAAAGTTTGCATAATTGTCGGCTCCATAGCAAACATCGAAACTGTATAATTCGCTAACATATACAGTTGAAGCAAATGTATAAAACGAAGTGATAAAATAAGAAGAAAAGACACTTGGGCAGAGAACTTAATAAAAATGGAAGTGTATAAAACGAAATTATCTTATCATAATGATCCGAACGTTAATATCAATTTGAATTGTATAAAATGATAAAGAGAGAAAGACAAAGCGACTTGACAAGGAATATGCAATTGAAATCGAATTGTAGAAAACGGAGATAGAATGAATCCAATTTGAAAATTGTAATACAAACGAGAAGAAGAGAAAGACAAACAAAAACTGTGATAAAATTTTATTATGTTAGCGAATTTTTTTTATTTGAATTGTACTTACTGATTAGCGAAATACGAGATTTATAGTCCTAAAAAGGCTGTCTACAGAATACATAAACCAAGGAATTCTAAGTCTTTATAATTAGTAAATCAAATTCACGTTTAGTTGATAAATTTTTTACTATTTTTTACATCTAGAGTAGTAAGTTTTGTTGTGTGCTCTCCTATATTTTTATTTAAGGTGATTGCATCACCGTTGTTGTATTTGAGGCATTGTTTTGGCCTTTTTTTTTTTTTGCTATGCGAATATAATATTGCTTAAATTTATGACTCCTATAAATAAGATGTATAGAGATCTTTATTAAAATTAAAATTAATCAATAGGAATAAATATAAGTAAGGTAGATTAAGTTTCACTTTACAAATTTTTTTAATAATTATTTCGTTGATTAATTGAGAAAAAATAATTTTGGGGAAAAAATTAGGCACAATCCCAAGAAGAAAGCGACAATTTGGAAAATTAGTATAGTAAAAAAAACTAATTACCCGAGCTTCATCCATCGACGTGGTTGTTATGTTTTTAATTGCCTTTTAATTTATCTCTTAGCTTTTTCTTAGTAATTAGGGGGAAGTTAGTCTCTTCTTTAATAAATAGTTAATAGTATTTTCATTAATTTTGCAAATGAGTGATTATTAGAATTTTTTTCAATCTTCAAATAGATATTTATGTTCAAGATGCCTTCATGGCTTGTCACGGTTAGTGCGAGCACATATTTAGAACCTCTTTAGTTATTGGATAATTTTCAGAGACCCCTTCCCTCCCTCAGATGTTTCGGCTCTATAATATCATTTTTATGTGTTTAGCGATGTATATGGCACCGTCCTAGCTTTCATTTTCTTGTAACCATTCTTTAAACCTATTTAAAATAAATATAAATTAATTTAAATTTGACAATTTTACCCTTACATTTGAAAATTTAGATCTAATTTTTCAACGATTTATCTCTATTTGTTGGATTATATATCTTCTTCGTTCATAGAAATATTTAACTAGAACAAAATCTGAACGTTTTTATCGAATTTCTCTCTTGTGGAGTTCATTTTTATCTTCTATTTTAAGAAATTGTTACAGGAAAATGATGGGTTATTGTGAGGGAATAAATCTATGTGAATTGGTAAAGGTGAAATTGAGATGAAGAGTTAATATTGGGTGAAAACGGTGGGTTAGCTTGAATGAAGACTTTGATCTTCGTTGGATAAAAAAATACGTATGTGTGATGATTCATTTTTAAAATAATTTGTTAAATGAGTTGTTTTTTATATAATAATTATTAATATGAAGAAATAAATATAAAGAAGAGTAAAATTGTCAAATCAAAATTAATTTATGTTTATTTTATATAGGTTTAAGAAATGGTTACAAGCAAATGAAAATTAGAAAAATACACGTAATATTATAAACCACAAGAAAGGTGAGTATTATAAAGCGAAACCTGAAGGGATAAAATTATCCCTTATTTATTTAAGAGTATATTTAAGACAACAAAAGTAACTTTTGGTGTATATAGAATATTAATGAAGGATATACCTAAAATATTTACCCCCTCCATAAAAATTCCCAATCCTTTCGTTTTATTTCCTTTAACAATTAGAAACGCAGAAAATAATAAATTAATGGAGTTTGAGTTTGTAAGTCCAGAATTATAATAATATTATAAATGAGAATACACTTTCAAATTATACTTTTGTTTTTCATATTAATATGATAAAAAAAAATATCTTCAATATTAAATCAAAATTTTATAATTTAACTCTACAGAATAAAAACAGGACAAACAATACCTAACGGAGAGAGTAATAAATAAAAATTTCAAAAGAAAATTAAGTGTACATAATCTGAATTAAAGGTATTGAATTGGACTCAATCTAAATTATACCTCGAAAGCCTAATTGACAATATAATTAAATCTCGAGAATTACCATTTGAATACTCCAAATAGTGTGGCTTGTCCTTCTTCAAATTCAAACCCACACTAACAAATTCTAATACCATTATATCAATTTATCAAATTCAGCGCAACACTATATTGTATTATTTTATAAACTTTTTCAATTTTGTGTCATATTTATTATTCTAATCTCACTTGATATTGATTTATTTTCATTGACGAGTTATATTATTTTGTCTTCTTATTTTATAATATCCTTCGCAAATCCTTTCTTTTTAGATCTCATTTGTAGAATTACATTTAACATGTATAATTATTCAATTCATATATGTCAACTACGATAATAAGACCCTTGTGTGTGGAATTTAAACCTTTAGGCCCCTCCAAGAACTTATTGAAACATCTAATTGATGTGAACTAATGTTTCAAACTATTTAAAAACTTGGCAATATTTTTTAGGTGGACGGAATTGCGAAGTGTTTTAATTGTAATTATATAAATCGCAGGAGTCCCATATGTATGTGTTATATATATATCTATGTATGTCATATCTCTCTATCGGTATATCTCTATATTACTAAAAATAAAGTAAAACTTTCATTATTAAACCATAAATTTATTACATAACCTATAATATGGTAAAATATATTAATGATTTTTATTTGAAAAACATATATCCACTAAGAAGGAAATGATTCCTATTTGAAAAAAATATCAGTACATCCTAATACAAAGATGATTTAAAAAGCAAAAATTATGTTTTTTTAAAAAAGAATAATATCCAGAGCATATATTTTTATTAACGCCCAAACTAAAGTTTTGTTTACGATTATAAAAACTAAAACGTACAACAAAACACACAAACAGTCCCGCCAAAATTTAGGAATACTCCTATAAATTTAAGCCTTACATTTAGGCCTCGATACGTTTTTGGTACGCCCGACTCGCCGGTACTCGCCCCAGAAAAACGTACCGTGTTTGAAATTGTTTACATTTTATGTTGAAACAAAACCGACAGCTCATGATTCCCTTTTTCTTAACTTTTGTTTAAAAAAAAATATTTTGTGCCTATTTTATTTTAAGATATTTCACTTCATCTTTTGTATTTGTGTCTTCGTTCTTTCGATTTTTACCTTTTTTTCTTCTCTATCTCATCGGACAATGACTCGAAGTGAGTATTAAACATGAAAGAAATTCAACCACAAAATTTAAAAATTTGGCTTTAAAATTTTTTAAAGTATGTTTTTGTGAATTTCTATTATTCGTATTATAATGAGAGGTCTATTTTCGTCCAATAAGCAAAACATAACTTTAAGCATAAAGAGCCATCCTGTAAACGTTAGTTTGTCCCATATTTATTTAAAATTTTAAAGTTAAGACCATTGTATCCCCCCCCCTCGCTAAATATATTCACTTTTTGGATTTTAAATTTTCCCAACGTTTGGTCCAGGAAAAAAAAAGTAAGTTTGGTGAATAGTCTATGACACTCCCTATTAACATGAGAGTCTATCATCGTCCAACAAACATACTTCTAAGTCATAAATATCCATTTGTAAAAATATGAGTTTGTCCCTATTGGTGGAAAAGGTTAAAAAAAAATTAGGCCAGGATTGATCTCCTTCCTAAATATCTTCACCTTTCAATTTTAATAATTTAGTTTACAATATATAGGGTCCAGAAAATGAAAACTATAAGGGTTGCTTGGTATGAGGAAAATGTTTTCCCTTCCTGGAAAATAAGTAATTTTGGGGACTTATTTTCTCATGTTTTTGTTGAGAGTAAGAAAAATCTTTTTCGGATAAATGAGTTCTAGTGTTTGATTTATAAATAAAAAATTTTTTGAGGGACATCTTTCTTTTACAAGAGTAAAATTAATTTATAAATTGAAAAGATTTTTTTTAAAATAACTATTTTTTTTTTTGGGGTGGTGGGGGTGGGGAGGCGGGGTTAAATAGCATATGGCGCAGGCAGTAACCAACCAACCCCCTCAATTTGTTGTTTCGGGCAGTTACAAAAACCCCTGTTGTTAGGTCTCGGGCCACAAGTTAGTCACGGTGGTTTTCCACCAAGCCCCGTGTACCAGTCGTCAGGGGGTCTCGCATGGGTTTTTGAATCCCCCACCTTGATATCAATAAACTCTGTGTTTCATATTCACGAATCAAAAACCCAACTATTGTGAGTCTGGGGATTCGTAACCCCTTCAATTTAGAATCAACATTTAAGTAAACAGGGGTGCAACCCCTACAATCATGAACATAGGAACTGTTTTATTTTTTTACTCATTCTGCTAGTATATTCAATTTTATTCATATTAATTACTAATTAACATTACATTATAGTCCAAACATAACAGGAACTATTAGTAAGCATATTTTCAACAACACACAAATATATCAGTAAGCAGACTATTAGTTTTTACAAGATATATTGACAAACTCGTGAGTGCATCCACACCCCAACTTTCGACGACCATTACTTCACACTCCCAGAAAACACAGGTGCCCGTTATCCCCCGCTCCCCCTTTTTGTTTAGTCTTCTTTTATGGATGAAAATCTTTACCAGGCATCTAAACTCAAGAAGGAGCCACTGCAACAGTTCATGGAACATCACCTACCGCAAAAGAAAATGCCAAAAAAAGGTGGATTGAAGGAGAATCACTTGAGCCTTATAAAGAGTGTTGCCATTGTTTGTTCTAATTGCGGGAAAAATAAACCCGGAGAAATGCGAAACCCCCTCTTGGGATTCTCTCAAAACCCAATCTTCTCATTGTATTAAGAATAAAGAATGGGCTTCAGTCCTAGTTAGATGTTAGAAGCTCACCAAGTCGGAAATACTGACTCCTAAATTCATCTTTTTCTCCTTTCTCTATTTGCTGTCCCCTCATCACTCAGGATGATAGCAGAGTAATGAGAGACACTAATAGTACTTCAGTATGCAGATATACTACTCTCTCTATTTTTCGTGGCCTTACAATTATCGACTCAAACTTGTTGATCTTAGAAACTGCCAGCTTTTCAAAATTTAGTTTAAAGCTCAGAACTTTCACTTGTGTAAAAGTGTTACATGAAGCATTGAAATTTCCTTCATTTTTTATTTCGATAAGTTTCATCTTAGGGCAAGTTACACTTACATGTATTAATCTATACGTTGGAGGTGTACAATAAAAATTTCTCCGCTGTTTGATTGGGGTCAAGTATCAATAGCCATCGCACTCCTCGAAAAGAAAGAAATATAAGGATGATACTAAAATATCTTATATATGTGAAGCTCTAACGGAATCTTCTCTAAAACATTGTGCTTTCTCTAAATCTTCTTCTTCTATGGCGCTCTGGCAGGAACATGAAGACCAGTTTCTCAGGTTTGGCGTTTATCTTGTCTTCAAGAAGCTACTAAGAAGATCTATATTATCCAGTAGCCGAAAGATCACAATAAAGCTCATGAATTGCTTAAAACCGAAAAAGTAAATATCGAGCTTAGAAATGATGACAATTACTTTAGAGGCACGATCGTGCCAGCATGCTCCTGACAGTGGTTGTTTATCCCACATGTAATTCACACCACAACACAACTTACTTAATTACATACTAAGGTTATAAGTATTAAACACATAACTATGCCCAAATCTGATAAGTAGGAGTCACTATAATGAATACCACAATTCGATTATATACAAAGATACTGGAGAAATGGACGTCTTTCCTTTATATTTCAACAACTTGGACAGAGATTGTGCATGTTAAAAATGATGCACTAGATATACACATAGTCCAGAACATGAACAATGTAATCTGCAAGATGCACAAATCCCAACCACTTAGATGGTACTAAATTTGTATAGCTTCTTTCAATTCTCATCTTTTGTTCTTGGTCTCGAGGGTGATGTATGGAAAATGAGATTCCCTAGAGAACAAATAGTTAGCAGTAACTAATTCTTTTCATTATACAATTTAAATGCTAAACTAATCAAAAATATGACTAAGCATTCTCTCATTAGTATATATAATCTTCTAAGATTTATACGCATAAACCTCGCGTCCTTAAGTGGTTGTTGAATGCTCCTAATGAAGCCTCATGACCTTGTTTTCGAAAAACAAGATGATACTTTCCTAACTCCTACCTCATATTCAATTGCATCCTTATCTACTGTCTTTAAATTAAATCATTGTTTCTGCATAGTCATTCTCTTAAACCCCTTTGAAAGGACGGTTTTTAAACATCCCATATCAGATGTTGAGGCTTTCCTATCAAGGTTCGAACAGTGAGACCTCTAGTTAAAAGTGGAATAACTAGGGTTTCTTTAACTAACTATCATACCATAACAGTTAACTTCTCTTAATCTTGACCCAAATGTATGACAAAAGTTTTAGTTCCCAAGACACGAAGAATTACGAAAGTCATCCAATCAAAATTTCTTTGGGCTCACAACTATTTCCTGAGATCATTAAGTTCCCAAAAAACCCAAATGAGAAACAAAACAAACAAGTAAAACTTTGATGCCATAGATTTTACAAGGCTTTCCAAAACGTACTAGTTTACACACAACCTGCAAGGTCATTCGAGTCACTTACCAAACATTTCTCTGATTAAATGTTATGCAAAGAGTCCTTGAGCAAAATGACAACTTACAACAACATTTTATAAGCTTGTTCCCATTTCCATTTTCCAAAGACGAAAAGTATATAGTTCAATGAAGTACCATTTTGATAAAAAGTAAAGTACTTCTCCATTCATTTCTAAATTGCACAGTTAACACATAAACAATTATAGTTACAACTACAACTATCAGGATTAATTATACTTTTATACCTTAATAAAAAAATGAGACTGAGACAGACACATAGATTGTTATCTGGAATTCACATCCCAATACTTCGAAATGAAATATTAGACCTGCTTGGAGAATTTAACTAGGATAATAATCTTCCTATAAGGATGTACAAATTACATATAGTATTCTAATATGACTATTTCCTATAGAAAATTTTACTAAGTTAATAGATATTCAATTAATCGAAAATCTAACTAGTGTTAGAAAATAAGGATACTATTTAAGCTTATTGTCTGCTTTTGTAATCTAGCTAGTTGACTTTGGCAATCAATAATATCAATTTTACAATAGTAATCACTGATTTAAATAAGGACGAACTGATTCATAGCATTTAGCAATCAAGGAGTATAAATTTAGCAATTTGTTCCCTCTACTGACCTACTACCACTCATCTTCCAAAAGAAATTTTTGGCAAAGAAGATTGCTCAAGGGATTTGAGCTTTCAGTTCATTATTTTGGCAAATACCCTAACATGGGACATGCTAAACAATGATAAGTACAACGAAGAGTACAACAAATAAACCTAATTCTAACCACAAAATACATGTTCAAATTGATAATTCAATACAACAAGTAACCTAATTCACCGTCCACCATGCATCCCTAACAAACAATCCATAAAAGACACTTATAACTGTAAATACAATCAGTAATTTTTACAAGCTCTCAAATTTGTGAAGATTCAGAATGAGAAAATTAAGAAGTGAGGTAAATTCATTTCTTAATACTTAGAAGTGGAAATATTACCTTAGAATAACCTATCTCTTTTCGAATAATGGTTCGTATCTCCAATTTCCCAACAGAGTTTTTGAGGTAGCGTGAAGTATGGAAAAGCGGCGTAGAGAAGCATCGGCGTAGAGAAGTGTGCCGGCGAGAGTA